>JANSTV010066496.1:0-23540 GCA_027564135.1 Lestremia cinerea
CACCTTGGACAGATATGAGTTGATCCAATTGACGAAAGTCTTCTTTTGTACTCGTTCTTGTTCCTCTGAAAGAAATACGAATGGAAAAAAATTAATTAAAAATATATTTCGAGATCGACACAATCACAATTGACTGAGACTTATGTCAGCTTCAATGGAAGCCGATGATGTCATTGCTGTTGTGCTGCATTTGAGTTTTGCGGCGATGACCAATCGGACATTGTTTGCTCAGAGGTTTTCGTGTTTTGTTGAGTTTCGCGATGAATAATTTTTGAGTTTTAACGTTCAGCGAGTTGAGTGCGTTCGGAATTGTGTAAATTGATTTTGAGACGTAAGGAGAAGTGAAGGAGAAGAATAAATATTGAATCCAAGTTTGGAAATCGCTTGAAATTTTGAAGCGGAGTTGAATTGCGACTTGCACAAATGGTCGGTGCCTACCCAGGCAGACCCCACTCCCGGCAAAACACCCTACACCGGCGAAACACCCAACACCGGCAAAATATGAAATGATCTCATTCCGATGCCCTTCATCACATTCAGAGCAAATTGACCACAGACAAAGCTCAACTAACCAAATCTCCCGCATTGTCGCGCCGTCTACTCAGTTGAACTGAGTCAGTTCAGCATCGGAATCAAGTCGAAATGCATTATTTCGCAGCGCACACACCGCTTTGCGGGTCATTAGCTTGCTGCATGTCAATTTCTCGGCGTACGTCATTCTGCAGTTTGCCGATTTGTTTACCAATTCTCATAATTTTGCATATTAATGCATTCCAGGTGGTAATTCACAATGCGATTGTGTTACAATCGACGGCCTCGACGACGACGGTCGACCCGTCGAAAGTGATCTTACTCGCATTCAATTAACCGGGTGAATTACGATCATGGTTGCCTGGTTCGATTCAATGAATTTACGACCGACCGATTCAACCTCAACGCGTGAGATCATTCCGAAAACAATCTAAATCATCCTCGCAAACATCACGAATCCCTCAACGAATTCGGTCAATAATTTCGACATCGTCAAAATGTGCTCTTATCTTAATTGAACATAATTTTCCAATAAATTTTTGTTTTATCGTCCTCGCGTCATCAACCCAAACGCAGCAATTGCAAGAAAATCATTTTTCACAATTAAATCTTAGCTAATATTGTCAACAATTCGAAAATGTTTATGATCGTAAAATACGGCGGTAATTTTATTATGCATCTCACACAGGCAACGCTGATGTGTTTACGATGCGATCATTCGGGACAAGGAGCCGCATGCGAATGCATGCGAAAGCAATTACACGAATCGTCGTTATCTATTAAGTTATGAGTTGACCGAAAATTGTTTCGACGCATTTGTGTTTCGTCGATGCAATAAAAGAAGTGAAAGAAGTTTGTTAATTTGAAGAAACACATGCTGCGCGGGGCGACAGGTGTTGATTTCGTGCTCGAATCATTTCAACGGAATGACTTTACAAAACGGTTCCAGATTTTTTGAGTATTCAAACGAAAAAAAATGAGGAAAATATTGCAGGAAACAACACCTCAGCTGATTTGCGAGCCAACGAGTGGCATTTCATTTAAATGGCATCGATTGGCCAACGTCTCAGACACGCAACCGCAGCGCAATGTCAATTGACGGCTTTGGCGAATGTCCCGACATTTGCCGCCGTTGTGGCGAGTTTTTCACGTGGCTTGGGTCATGCTCGGGCTTAGAGAATTCCGATGTGGAGGCGAAATGGGATTTTTGGGGCGAGCGTGACCGACGGAGCCCGTCAGCCGGTAAATTTCAATCGATGTGTCTACAAATCACCCGAGCCCACCTGACAACTGAATTATATTTCTTCCGCACCCCATTCGAAACGAGCCGCCGCTTCGGCTTTCATAAATCGTAAACTTTTACCCGACACAATCTATTTAATAAATAACAAAACGAAATGCTTCAACAGAATCGAATGACATTAAAAATGAAACGAAATTTCGTTAGTTTCCGCATTTATAATAACCGTTTGCTCGATAAAGCCCACGACTCCATTGGGATTTCACGAATATTTTTCCAGGGTGAAGTATATTTTTCGTCGTTTTGTCTCTTCCTTTTTTGGAAACTCGTCGAATTCGCCCTGGTACACAAAGACACGCTTTGACACGCATTATTCGCCCTTTGGCTCGGCTCAATTGTGAAGGGTTTTCAAGTAATTCGTTTGTTCAACTATTCGATTGTTTATTCAATAATGCACCCCCCAAAAATATTGTGATGCCATTCTCGTAAATGTTTCCCACCGCAATTTCCAAACAATTCATTCGACTTTCATTGCGACGGATAAGATAGCATTTCCACCATAAAAGTCCGGTTGCATCAAGTAGCGAGGTTGCCAATCAATTTTTCATCGAATTCAGGCCTCGGTAGGCTGTGGCATTTCCGATTCGGTTGTAAAAATTTATTAATTTACAATTTTGTATTTTATCTGATGAAATTTTAACAGCGACCGTCTGATGTCATCCGCCTTTGACAGAACACATCTCACCAGCAGGCATGCTCTGCGCACGTTGCGAACTGTCAAATCCGAAATTACACTACGATACGCATTGCTCCATTGAAACGTCTGTGTTTTGTCTGTTGTTTGAGAGCAAACAGCTGACCGTAACATTCGTTCATTCGAAAAATCAATAAGACCGTCTCTGGGTGTTTACCGTAATGTCATTGAGGCGACCGAGCATATCGCTCCATGTAGGCCATTCGATTGTCAATTATTAACGATTTGTTTGTTTGAAAACATGATGATTATTCCACACGAAAATTTATTTGTTCTAATTGGCCAAATGCGATGGAAAAGATGGCTTTGTTTATCTCTTTAGTTAACGGTCGTTCACTTTGCCACTCGTCTGGTGTTTTGGCATTTTTCGAATGGAGTTTCGCAGCGACGGATTCCATTTGAGGGAATGCTGGTTTGAGCGTCTTTCTTTGGGGGAGATTGAGTGGTTTCGGCGCTGTTGGCGTACGGTTGCCATGGCAACAGCACCAGTGCAACTCATCTTCATTTGCATGGAGCGATTCTCTGCAGTTGACTTGGCGAATGGTGAATGCGTTTAACCAAATGAAATAGCGATCGAGACTCCACTGGACTGGACTAGTCAAAAGAGGAATTATGTAACAATTGACGCTCACCACAACAATTGCAGAGACAAACAAAAAGAAATCAAACTGACCTATTCAATGAACGGTGTCGTCGATCGTGGCAGTATGCGCGTGAGGTGAGGCGAGCAAATGTGAAATATTACTCAAACAGGCGAATGTTGGAGAAACGTACGCACACACAAACACATCGAAAATTCGGACTTGATTTGAAATTTCTAACATTTTTATGGCAATAAAATTCATTGAATCGCTCTGCCCTTGTCGCACTCACTCACAGACCCGACATATATAATTCACTCTCCGCTTCGTTGACCTAATTCCGTGCTTCAAACGCATTGCATGTGTTTGCCGTTCGTAGGCATTGAAATGGTCTTGAATTATTTTTCGGTGAGATTGCGATTGTGTGCGTGGAATCGACGAGCGACAATGCGTAGATTCAATTTCTTCGAAGCATTTCTACTTAGAAAACGAATTACAAGTCATTGTTTCAGTTTTCGTTTCTGGTTTGTTATTGGTTTCAAAGCGAAGAATTCGATAAATCCGACTCGGACGTCGATTCATTGATGTTATTTTGAAGGTTAACCAATGAGAGCGTTTTATGTTGATGATCTCCGCTCAATAGCTAATGTCAGAAGTGAACGATTCATGAATCAGTTTTTCGTTCGGCAAAACATGTTGATGTTCATAGAGCATTAAATTTAACAGTTTTTCGCACGCTGTTGGTTGGCCGCTCAGCAAATTGGAATTGAATGGAGGAACCATTTTGTGTGTTTGGTTGAAAAGAGCGAAGCGAAAATGTTAAAATCGCTTTCGAACGCTGAATTTTATTGAAAAAGGCATCTGAACGCTTGCAATGCTATTCACTTCGTATCAGTTCGTTCCTATTTTAAAAACGGTGAGCTAACTTTTATCGCCGCGAAAATTCGCGACAATTACCGTTTGCATTCTGCTTGCTTCGAGTCACACGGTGACCGCACACAATTGAATTCTTTGATAAAAAAAAAGAAATTAAATAAAAAACGTTGCAGGCAAGTCTCAGTTGAATTCGAAAAATAAATACAAAACGAGAGTTGATCGATAACTTATCGCCGAGTGGTCGAGCAGAAATCGCGTTTGATTAGAATTCATGACGGCCGAATGAGATAAGGTCAAATGACGATGACTTCAGAGGTCATCGAATGCGGCACGATGATCACTTTGGTTTGGTCAAGACGTTGGCATTCAATTACGGAAGATTGAGCGATTCAGTTGGCGTGCTGTCGCATGCTGATTCAGGCATCCGTGGATTCACGCTACAATTCATCGAATCGTTGGCGAAACGGAGCTCCGTCATAGAAAATGCAGTATCATTCGAGCCATTTTTCGTTGGCGATAACCGCCACAGCATAAATCAACCGTGGCTAATCGTCCATTATGTACACGAATTCGCTCAAGGTCCCTGTGATTGTTGCCTTGTTGGATCGGAATCGCTTGGGAAGAAACAACGAGTCGGGCCAGACCTCAATGGATTTCGTAAGCTTGTTAGTTTTGGGTGTCGGCTTCCGCACAAGGCGGCTCAACATGAATGGCTGTTGGCGAATCGTCAATTGCCGCTGGCATGACAAATTCTCGATTCAAAATTAATTTACATTTTTCGATTGAAAACCAGCAATCGCTCGATGAAGCCATATTGGCGTCGGGCTCTGTGAATTCTCTGTGGAATTAGAAGGTGATTGGAAAATGACACTTGAGACTTGTCGGGTGTTTGGCGATGCCGAGAATTTTCATTATTTGAAGATGAAAAAAGGCGATTTGAATTTTTAATGCGATTCGGACGCTGAATTTGGTTCGAAAGTCATTACTTTTACCGAATCGGTAGTCACTCAATGAAAATGTATCTCGACTAATTGCGACAATTCCTAACTGATGTTTCGCGTCACATTCTCGCCGATTCTAAGCTGTTTTCATTTCGGAGAATGTGGAATTCAGCGGTCAAGATTTCACTGTCTCGCCTTCGCTGAAAACGAAACCGGTTGTGCGAGCCTACAAAACGACTGTGGCGATGCTGTAGCGTACCGTTTTCGTTCTTTAACTTTGAAAGTTGGCTTGAATCACATAAATATTCATCAGTCAAAAGCACACTCACACCCATACACACACACACGCGCGACGTCTTGGAGGTTTCGTTTTGGGATTTCGTTCGGAATGCCATCCGAGAACGATTATATAAAATCCCCAAAAGCCGACATATCACAAATCCTCCATCGATTGTGGCTTTCTGGTTTATTCTTCTTTTCTGTTTTGTTTTTTCGTAATTTGGACGACGAAATCGCGAATCCAATTAGGTGAAGAGAATTAAAGAAAAAGAAAAAAAAACAAAAAAAAAATTATACCTCGAATTTGTTTGATGTGACTGTCATATTGCGAATTGGTTCGTTTGAAATCCATTCTTGAGGCGGTCGTATGAAAACTTTGTGTTCTGTAGTCGTTGTACCATTCGGAACTGGCGGCATCACCCTCGGTGGCAGTGCCGGTAGTTGCGGTTGTAAAATGACGACGATGGATTTGTGGTTGATGGTTACCATCAGCAACCGAACTAACAGAACAACTCCCCTTGGCGATGACGCCACCGCCACCGGTACCGCCAGCAGCCCTCGTTCCACCATCCGTCCAGGAATGTTCGTTGTGGATTTCGTAGACTCGTTCACGTGATGGGGTTCGACGTATTGAAACGTTCTCCTCAGATGGGAAATTGCCATGCAATGAGGCATTCGATGAGGACTTTGACGTCGCACTGCTGGTCACGATGCGAGAATGATGATGCGAATGATAGGCCGAATCGTCACGCTCTTCCGATGGACTGTGCCGAAACACATCCGAATATTCGACCGTCTTCACCACCGGTGACATTCCCGAGCTGCTCGTCACACTCGTTATGTTCACTTCGCGAATGCATTTCTTGATGGTGAATTTTTCAATTTTTCGCACACGGGCATTCAGATGCTCCTCACTGCTCTGCACCACACGTTCCACATTTTCCTCGTACGTGTCATTGCTGGAATCGGCCGAGCCGATGCGATGTCGAATATTCACTCGAATATTTGTCGGCGAATCGAATTGCCGTGGCGACGGTTGAGGGGTAGATCTCAGCTTGACATCGATGCGAGGACTGTCTGCCTCATGCGATTTCCGTTCGCGTTCCTCTTTCAATCGCTTCTCAAAGGCATGCACATCGATGCCAAAACGGTCGGGATCCTCTTCATCGCTGAATCGCTTCTGTCCGGACGACCAAACCTTCTCATAATACGACACTTTGTCACGCAGACGTTGATGGGTTGGGGTCGACGATGTCGATTCTGTCGTTTCTGTCGCCGCCGCCCCAGCTGACGTGTCTGGCCGTTGTGACTTGGCTGGATCCTTTGAAGGATCCATTCAATTTGTTTTTCCTGTTTTCTTTTTTCGTTTCGCTAAAACATCAAGCACAAAACTTTTTCACGCCTTTCGCGGTCGTTGTTGGAAAATTTCGCTTATGATTTCCGTCGAATATTCGACTCGAATCCAAGACAATACGTTTCCACTAAACACTTTGATTTTTATGAGTTGTTTGATTCCAATTCATTCAAAATGTTGCCGTAATTTAGCTTCGAATGGTTTAAGAGCCGGTTCGATACTAAATATCGCTAATGAAATTTCAGCAAGTCTACGTTTTCGAGACACTACTCATGCCTGTAGCCACACACTCACACACACACACTCGAGCCTAATGTCTCTCTGTCGCTGGTGATGGCTCTCACCGTGAAAACCCTTCTCACCAGCTGTACAACCATACGAACGGAGACCGCGACAGCAACAACAACAAACAACTACAAAAGCCAACACATTTATGGCAACATTCGAAACAGGTTGTGCCTTCCATTCGGTGTGTGTCAAAATTGAATTTGAATGGAATTGCGCGCAACGCAATTCAATGTGTCTCATCCATGTGTTGAAGTGTGCGCGAGCAAGACACTCTCTCGCTCTCCAGCTGGTCGCTCTCCGTCGATACAGATACGTTCGTTTTTTTTGCCTTTGTTTTGTTTTGCAACAACACCACACTAGGGTATTGTGTTAGTATGACATAATCGCCGTTCCGTACCGCGTGCGCTTCGCGTTCCATGATCACATCGGTTGCGGTGACGTCATCGTTTCAAAGCAATCGGTCTTGTTGCTACAATGTCATATGATTTTGATTGGAACGCAGCGTATTTCGACAAAAGAAAGAATATCGGGAACGCAACACAAATACCTCAATCTTCAACGTCATTGCGGTGGCTCTCGCTTGACTGGCGAGTTTCTGTCGACAATACATCGAGAGAAAACGACGAATTCGCGGATCAATGTGGAATTAGGTGCCTGTCGTTGGGCATCTTCAAAGGCAAATTCACTGTGAATTTCAATTTCGACTTCGTGCGTATTCGTTTTCTGTGCTGCTAATGGCGCTGTGTCATTCATATTGTTGGCCATAGTCGTGTGCGGTGCCGTTTGTTGTTTGCGTAAAACGAAAACACACACACTCGCTATTTTTTCTTTTCAACTTCGTTCGATTCTGGCCTCTTCGGCCTGTCAGTGGTTCTAAAAGTTATTGCGCGTCTTGAATTATTTTTGTTGTTTTTTTTTCTCTTTTTCTTTTGCGTCGATCATCGCATCGTCTTCGTCGCGGTTGTTGGTATTCTCTATGATTATAACCTAAAAGAAACATTGGGCGCTGTGCAATCACTTTCGGTTTTGTTTCTCGCGTTTGTTTTCCATTTTGTGATTCTTTCGAATTCGTTTTGGACCAATAAACGAATCACAGTTGTGCTTTACGTGTCTCTGATGGCAGTGGCTTGCTTGCAATGTGACGTGTAAGTGTTTTGGCGTTTCTAAATAATACTTTGGCCGTCTTCGGTTACCCATCGCGTCCACATCAGTTTCGCTGCTTTGACAGCCCTCCAGTTCCAGAGTACAGCTTTTGGTGCTTTATTTTCCTCCGAAATTCAACCGTTCCATATGTTTTGTCGCAGTTCGACTGGCATTTCTTGGAAGTTGACGTGAATTATCTGCGCAGCAAATCGCAATAGCGAATAGCATGATGGTCTTCTCAAGCAGCAAATGGGTTTGCTTTGATAAAAATTCATCTATTTCAGCCTGAATTTTGGAGATGACATTGGAGAATTTGAACGGAAATATTTTCTGTGGTTCCAAGCACGTCTGCTTCATCGTCGTTTCAAACGATGCCTCGTTGAAAGACCGTCATTCCAAAATCAATCATCACTCCTCGGTTCAACCTCAACATGCTAACAATCTAATTGGATTTCCTCAATCATCAAACTTCTTGCTCGCTCGTAAATAACTTGCCAACCATAATTAGGTGCGTGCACAAACGATGAGATAATTTTGTCAGCAAACAGCTCCATTTGATCTGGTCGGCGGATTGAATTTCGATGGAAACGAATCGCTCGAAAACATTGTCGTTCGCTCAAGCGAATTCAGGCGATGACATCATTTCTCCAGCCGCAAACAAATATTTTATTTTCAAAATCAACCTGTTGCTTGCTTATTATGCCATAATCGCCGCGCCGAAGCGTTATTGAATCGACAAGTCGGTGAATTGGTGAATCGGTCAACATGTCTCTCGTTCACTTTATTCGTATTCACATCGTCGTTCGCAAATAAATGTTCCATTCCGTTTGCTTTGAACAATTCCAAGTCAATTTTCAATGTAAAACATCGAAATTCATTCATCAATTTGATATTTACTTTTGGCTCGCGTGTTTTTCGCTTTAATTGCAAGCGATTGGAATGATAGACGCGGAATCTACGATGCTATTTTCGTCGTTCCGATGCGATATTCACTGACAGAAGTCAATTTGCGCGATAATTTCAATATTGAACTGTGAAATCGATGTGAATTTTCCCGGTTGGGGATGGTCTGGGTTGTTGTTTCATGAATGAACGAATTAGCCGGGAAGCCGCTTTGACGATAATCGATTACGAAATCGCCTACCTTGTAGGCGGCCAAGCGCATTGGAAGAAAGTACTCACTTGATTGCAATTCCATTAAAGCCTCAATGAAAGCAATCAATCACCGAAGCCGTCGACAAATATGGCTTCCGGCCAGATTTTAGCATTTGCATGAATCCGGTTTCGCGTTCAACCTTCGACGTCCAAGTCAATAAAATCAACAAATTGTCAAATAATCGACCATCAAACGAGGTGCTGTCTTTACTTCACTCAAACGACAGATTCATCGAGCATCATCAGCCGAACAAACGATATCAATCTGTTTTTGTAAACAATTCTGTTTATTCAAACAATTCAGCGGTCGGTCGGTTGCTCGATGTGAGCGTGTGTGATCGCACCACCACGATGATCGACCGGCTCAATGCTGGTGCGACGACTGTTGAACAACGATGTTTCACAAAAATCAAGTACGATCGTCGCGAGCTCATTTGTTAATGAAACACACCGAGATAAATCTCGATTGGCATTGTAGTCGGTCGATGGGGCTTGGCCCGTCAGGCGCCGTTCAATTTAAATCATTTGTCACGTCGTTTCGATTCACTAGTAGCTTTGACTGCATCACACTTCATCGACTTTGGCTTCTGTTTGATCCACAGCACTTGGCTGATCGTTCTCGCAGTCTTTCTCTTTCTTTCATTGACTTTGTGTGACGCGCTCTCATTCAAGCAATTGCGCTTTTTCCTCGAATTTCCCCCCAATCACTGAGGAAAATTTTCCCGTAAGCGAAACGTCATACTCATCCGGAGATTAGAGAAAATCGTAAAGTCTAGAATTTAACGGTCGTTTTGAAGGAATAAAAATAGATATTTTCGCCAGTGTAAATTTATGGGTTAATTAAAGTGCAAATTAACGAGGCCAATAAAGAAATCTCGGAAGTTTTTTTTCCTGTTTTGTTTTGTTTTTGTCTTGTTCGTTTCATCCAATCAGTTGCGTTTGCGTTGATAAGGTGAATGCGTTTGCGTATGCGATATGCGTTCAGCGGAAAAATTAATGTCACAAAGAAATTGAGAGTCGAGTCAGTTTCGAGAAAAGAAATGAAGTCATTTCGAATTTAGTGCGATTTGACCAAGTCTTGAGTGAATTTTAATCTACTGAGACGATTATTTATCGCCAGTAAAATGTTATTTTGGAAAATTAGATCATTTCTGGCCGATTTGAATGAGCCACTCATGCCATAGCTCATGCGACAGCAGAGACATTTTCGATGATTTGAGAATTGGGAAATTTGGCAGAAAACTTTAAATTTTGATTGGCCTCACGATGCATACAACGGCGAGGGGTCAACAACATTGTCTAACATCGGCGGCACTTCAACGGGCCACCTCGTCAAGATAATAGCCAACTTATTCGCTCGTAAAAGCCGGTCGTCTTGAAGAGATGTTTATAAATAATTCCTCTTCGATAGATATTTACGAAAGCACCAGCACTTCCGCTTACAAAGTCATTCTGTTGGGCAGCGTGCGCGCACATGCGTGCCTTCAACACGCCAGCGATGTTTACAACATAATTGAGAAGCGCCGATAAATCTCAAACATTTGTACAAAACAAATCAGGGCGAATCACTTGCAGCTGAAATTCAAGTGGTTTCAGAACGCCGGTCGTAACCGTTAATTGGAATCGAAACGATCTCTCACTTTGAGTCGGACCAGAAGTGGATGCGCAAGTGCTTTGGGATTAATTTGCCGCCAAACTGGCCGAAGGACGCCAAATAGCTCGAACTGATGCGAATCTCGCCTGCGTTTGTCGGCGCAGTTTTTTTTAGCTCATTTCGAGTTTTTTTTCAAGTTTGGACAAGTCGTCGGCAATTGTTGTGGTTGAATGCAAATGCAGACATCAAGTGAATGCCTGTCAAACTTGACGGCGTTTCGATTTTATTTTTGGAATCGCTTTTGAACGGCATTTCATTTGGTATTGCATTGAATTGGAATTGTCGATTCTAAATTTAGTGCTGTCGACCGACGGGAAATTTAGATTCGTTGTTTTTGGGCGAATTTGGCGCTTTGTCGCCAATGAAAATGCATGCGAGAAAGATTCTGGTTGGCTTCCACCCGAACACTCGAAAAAGAAAATGAAAATGGGAAAAGAAAAGAAAGTGAAAATCATTCTGCGAAAACAATGACAAAGCAATTCTAAATCGAATGCGTGACACATAAACGGCTTTAGTTACGGTTGGCGACTATTTGCTGTGCAAACAAATGACGCTTTGATCCAAATGAAAATGTTTGCCGACACATTTTCCCGGCCGATTTTCCGCCTCAACAGTCAAACAATATATGCCGATTGTGATCGTCGAATCGAACGCAAGCCACAAAACAAATCGTATTATTTGCAATCATCGATATTTTTAGACTCAAATCGACCGAAAAGCGAAGAAAAAAATTTAATAATATAAATAACAATATTCTCTAGTGATATTCGGCTGTGTGAGGCCACCCATCGAATTTATCATCTCTCTGAATCGTTTTACATCATTTCAAATTCGAATCGAAATTTCAATTGTGCGAGTTCATTCGGAGCGATCGGTTGATATTGGATTGGCGATCGGTTGAATGGTGGCATGTTGGATGTGCGAGCGATTCAAGTGTGCTCGTTGTGTGACAACTGTGCCGGAGGGTACCCCAATCAGGTTGGAGCATAATGCGCTAAATTTATCCATAATGGCCTATAAAACGCCGGCGGACATCCGGTTTGGTCATCGTTCGTCGCGAACAAAGGAAACTTCTCTGACAACCATCCAAACAACCGATCCATTCAAGAAACAACAAAGTCATCGCAAAATAAACAGTTTTCTTTTTGTGCAAATCGATGAAATGCAAACCGGCATATTTCATCTCTGACTCACGCATTCGCCCTCACAAAGCGGCAACGCGACTAGCACATCCGTCACACCGGCATCGGTGTCGGTTTTGCTGTCTCGAAAATTGAAGAAGAAGAAAAGCGAAAATCGTTTTTTTTTCGCCGAACAGAAGAAAAACCATAATTTTCAAAGGAAAAAAAATGATTCGCCATATGATTTTTATAGCACGTTGCCGGCCATCTTCGAGTTTTTTTCTCTTTCGTTTTCCTTCTTCTTCTCCGCGCGATTATTTTTAGAGTGGATTGCAAAAGATCTAATTCTGCTTCATTCAATAATTTATTTAAATTCGAATGAGTTTCTCGCGAGTCGAAAGAAAAAAAGGCGAGCTAAACGATGCCATTTTGACCGTTCAATTGGCATATCGGCGCTTCATGAACGTCAACACCCTGCACCATTTCGCTTCTTTTCGCCGGTCAAGTGATGACGGCATTAGGTCCTCCAAGCTTTTCGTTGAGATTTCCGCCGATTATTCTTCCCGAAATATTCAAATGGCGGCCAATCATTGATTGATATCAAGCATTTGCGTATGAATCCGTCTGTCCGCGAGACCGCCGTTCACCCTAATGCATGGCCTCTTGTCGATGGTCTGGCCCACGCCTCGCAAATCGAATGCAATGCTAATAATTCAATTAGCGTGACATCATTCCGTCCGCGGAGAGGACCAATCATCAAATCCATAAAATCGGATGAGTTGAACTTTCAGGCGATCTGTCAGCGTTAGGCGTTGACCGTTCATTACGGGAATGACGCCAGCATGCGGATCCATTTGAATGCGATTTATTTCTGAATTGTAAAACAAATCAAAGGCACAGCTCCGAGGTCAGTGAATTTTGTGGCGAGCGCTGCTTCGAATGAATATGCCGGTGATTTATGAGGCGTTCATTTTATAAATAATGTTCGATAAACAAAAGTAGACGAGCGACGGAATCCGCATGACATTCGTTGATAATCACACGTCACGACATCGATGATGTCCAACGGATGGACAATCATTTCGAATGATCGTTATTAAATTCATTTCAATTATTTATAGTTTCGATGAATATTCGGAGAGGAATTATGAAAAAAAAAATTTTATCGAGTCGAATCGCCATCCTACGCACACCACAGATGTTTGCTTCGTCGAAATCTGTTTAATTTAAGACTCCCGGAATTGAATCATTTCACTCGATCAACCGAATTAATGGGCTTTCGATCTGAATTATAATCGCAGATCGAGTCAAAACAACTCAATAATTTGCGAATCAGCTCATTTCGAGGGAATTACACAGTGTTGATGTCGCATTACGATCAAATGATGCACACCGTTTGGCGAACGAGGCGAGGGCCAGGCAATTAATCAAATCGAATTTGTTCGGTTGTGAATATGACGGCGCAGGCAAGCAAGGGAGCCAGCGACTGGCTACGGTTCGTTCTGTTAGGTGATTCAGTCGAGAATGAGAGTGGCTTGTGAATCACAAATTCAAAGATAGACCGGCCAAATGGATCGTTGGCTGGCGATTTTGCAATTCGGCCGCGATGAGATAATAATGCAGTCGCCAACCGCCAAATGACGTGGACACGCCAAACGAGAGAAGAAATATGGAAACATGATGTACGTCGGCTTGCTCGGCCATTTATCAGCAGACTCGAAGCGAGTTAAATAAATATTGTGATTGCACCAATCGAAACACGAAGCTCACAAGTTATGCTCGGTCGAAATGAATATGCCTCGGCGGTCGACGGGACTGTGTCGGTGGCGAGGGCCGAAAATAACAACAAATCGAAGAAAAAAAACTGGAAAAGTTTCATTTGCGGTGGTGATCCAACGTTTCCGAGCGAATTTAATGCTCGAACATGATCCCCGATCTCGTCAAAGTCAGTGCAATCTTCTTCTTCTTCTTCTTCTTCTTTTATTTTCGTGCTGAGGAATTGCCGCACATTTCACATAAACATTCGTTCGGTCATTAAATGCTAAAAAGTCACTTCGACTTTCGACCCACTCTCGCGTGTTGCGCGCATTTGCATGACGCATTTTTCATTCAGAAAATTCAGACGAAAAATATTCTCCCTGCAACGGCCGCACGTCGACTTCGATCTGGCCCCAGTTCAAGAAGCTATCAATACAAATTGGGACGGACTATTTTTTTTTTTATTAGTTTTTGTCAAAATATTTTAAATGCACTGAAATGTCGAAATGCAAACAAATTCCCCGAAATGTTGCGAATCTTGAAGAATAAATGCCAGTTGGACATAACTGCGTGAGTAATTATCGTTTGGCATCCGATCGCCTGGCATGCGACCGACGACTAATGAAACGCGTTGCTTTCAAGTGCTTACCTTGCAATTGAGCTATTGTCAATTGGTATTCGGCCAATTTCTCATCAACATAATCCTGCGATTGGGCGGCAATGATCTCAGCTGTTGAAAGTCCTTGTTGCTCTTCGTCTTCGTCGTAGATGATGTAGTTCTTGAGATGTGATGGTTCCAAGGGTACGCCAACATAGCGCGGCGCCTCGTAGATGGGCTGCGGCGGAGTGTAGTAGTATTCGGGCGGTGTTTGACACGGCTGCGGTGAAACACGCGAATACGAATACGGTTGAGGACTGAACGATGGCGGCGGTTGGGACGGTGCCCGATAGGGTTTCGGTCCATTAGCTCCTAACGGTGCAGGAGAAGGCGAAGCTCGATATGAGGGTGGCACCACTGTTTGGTGTTGCTGTGGAATTTGCTGGGATTGTGGTCCTGGCCATTGTGGTCGAGGTGCTGGCAGATGTGGTCCTCTCGACCCACGCAATCCTGGATTGCCGAACATGGGCGAGAGTGGGGACATCGGCGTTGACCGAGGCGACAATGCATTCGGACTGCTTGTCGTTGTGTAGGATGTGTATTGCGGCTGATTTCGTGGACCGGATATTATGGGTGGTGGTGATGGTGCCCATGGTGAGGGCGGTCGATATTGTATTGGCGAAGGTGGTCCGTTCCGATTCCAACCTCTCGGTTGGTTTGGCTGATGGCCGGACATCCCAACTTCTGCTATTTGTTAATTGTTGTTGTTGTTGTTGTTATTCTTTTTCCTTTTTTTTGTTTTTTTTTATTTTTTTATTGAAAAAATTAATCTAACGTTTTTTAAGCATTTCCGCTCAACTGAAACAAACAAACAAATCGAACCCGTCTCAGCACTCAGCAAAAAATTCACTTTTCTCGCTTCGATAACAAAGAGAGTGTTCGG
This sequence comes from Lestremia cinerea, assembly GCA_027564135.1. NCBI lineage: Eukaryota > Metazoa > Arthropoda > Insecta > Diptera > Cecidomyiidae > Lestremia > Lestremia cinerea. The sequence continues at coordinate 15,217 of JANSTV010066496.1, forward strand.
ATCGTCCGCATCGATCTTTCACTTGAGCCTCTTGCCAGCCGTTTCGCTTGTGTTTCGACTGCAATTACATTACATATTTCTTCTGATAATTCCCACATTCGTTCTATTTATAATTCCATATAAAACGCAGCAGAATTTCTTCTTTCACATTTTACTTGGTTTTCGACAGATTCGCATCAACTGCCGAAGATCATTTTGTCGAATGTGAGCCTTTGTGCGTTAATTATTGTCGACGGAGAAACGGCAAATTGCGAAAACTTATTGCAAAATTAGCGGTCGGCCAAACCTCATGCAGGGGACTTTGATGAGAGATGAGCAAATCAGAGTATTTTTTTACGAAATAATTCGTTTTATTGTTTATTTCATCATCGTTTTACGGCCTCTGAGACTCGATGAACGTCAACAAGAAATTAGCAAAGTCGATTTGAAAATCACGAAAGTCATAAAAACGCACAAAAAACGATTAATTTTCGTTTGGAGATTAAATCAAGAAACCTCAAGTTCCAGATTATTCTATTTCTAGGCTGATTCAAAATAGCTAATTGTAACGGCGCAATGGCAAAAAAAATGCATGTTTGACATCCGAGAGCTGTTTTGCACACAGTCCCTCGCACGCACACACATGCACCGGGAGGATCAGTCGAATCGATAGAGATCGCTGTGCGCGCGAGAACCCTCCCAGTCATTCGGGATGGCGATGAACATTCGAACAACAACAAATTATGCGCGAGTTTTCATCTATTTTGGTTTGCAAGCACAGAAACGGATGCCAAAACGTTGAAGATCATTTATGGTTCAATGATGGCCGGCAGCGATCAATCGCATCGAGCCGAAAACGAAACATTCTCTTTGGCAAATTGAACGAGGGAATTTCTTCGCTGAGTGATAAAATGGTCGGAAAAGTGGAAAACGATTTTCCCGTTTTTGTTTTTTTCTTTTTTCTTTCGTCGTCGATTCTTTTCAAAACTTCGGCTAATTTTAGGAAAATTCCAATCACAAACGCGGAGATTTCGTCATTTTTCACGAACGATCACATTTCAATCGATGAATTTTCACTTTTGGAAAATGCATCACTTGGCCACTAATAAACCACGCTGTTCGATTACGCAACCGCACTGGACGTATTCTCGTCGATGGCCGTTTTCTTTCAATTAACCCAAGAGATTTTCGGGACGCACAAAGCACCGATGATTGCGGTCGAAGCCCATTCGATGGCCTGGCTTGCAATGGTACGAACGAGGGCTGTCATGTGACTTGCATGCGGCCAGAATCACCGTTCCGAGGAAGTGATCGAACGCGTGCTTGACTCTCACCCAGTGGGGAAATTTTGGTGTGTGTGAAAATCGTATGAACCCGTCCGTTACACGCTAAACTTTTGAGAGAGATAAAACCTCGGCGAAAATGCAGCACAAACTGATGAAAACGATGGACGGGAAAATCGGTGAAGCTGGCCGATGGCCACAAGTGAAAGTTCGAACGTTTTGCGCCGTCGCTCTGGTGCTTTTGGTCGGGCGGACCGATTGCGTCTGAAACGGCGCACAGCAACCGAACGTAACCGATGCGTCGCGATGCTATTTTCAGAACGGTTGATATTTGCCAAGCGTAATGGAAAATGAAAGATCACGACCGTCATTTTTATTAATAGCGAGTCGCGGCTGCCACTCGGCGGTGCTGCCATTTTGTCCAACCGCAAACGAACGCGTCGATCAGCATCGGTTGGATGCTCATTTCGTGTTGGCTGACGAGTTTGTGCGCTTTGCGACGAATCAAAACTTGATGAACTTTCGGGCGAGAAATCGTGAAAAAAAGAATGTTCATTTCAATTGTCTAAACGGCGTTCAGTGCATTTGCCGAGAGCTACGAAGAAAGCTGATGGATTCGAATTGACGTCGATCAACCGGTTTGTTTCTGAAGTGCGACAGTTAAATCGCGGATTCCGATCGACGATTGCGAGCCATTTGTAAGCAAATATTCGTCAATGGACCGAACCGCAAGTGCGTGGGTGCGTCATTTAATGGACCCAGCATTGTGTATGTGCGTGTGTGTGTTAGTGAGTGCCATGCCGAAGCGTGGCAGTGCGCGTTGAACGATTGTTTTCGCTTCCCCGAACGAGCACATAATTCACAGCCTTTTGACATTTGCACATCAAATTAATTGTTTTTAGTTTTTTTCTCTCTTCTTCCTACCTTCCCTCTGTTTCCGCTGCCTTCGTCGTTTCCTCGCTGTATTTGTTGTGTGACGGTTTCGATATGCGGAAGAACAACAAAGTGAGAAATGTTTTCAAATATTTGACGTCGCGACAAACAAATGTCTAAGCCAAAACATCCAACAAAAACAAAAAGAAGAATAAAAAAAAACGTTAGAAAGAAAGAGCAGAAACGTGACGTTTCGCTATCGGGTGAGCCACCTGCGGTGCTGCAATTTCCTGTCGGGCGAATCCAAAACGACAATCGAGTCGATCGCTTGCGTGAATCAAGTGCTAAAGTGATTCGTCAGACGAGACAAAGTCTAAATTTACTCAGTTTGTTGTACGAACAGCCGATCCATCGCATCTCATAGATTAGTCGAATGCCTCGTTCATTTGCATTCGTAAACAGATCGAAGTGTAGCCTCGTCGAAAATTAGACAGAGTCATGTGGATTTTGTGGTGCGGACGCTTCCAATGAAGAGATTCTGCAACGTCGTGTCAAACGATTGTTTTGACTCGACTTTTGTTGTGTCGCTCTAATGCGATGTAATCACTAGCGCCTGTCTCTTTCGACCGGACTGCAGTCGACAGTCAATCACAGACGTACTCTCGTCAGCTACCTCTTCGTCTAATCCGCACACGCACACGCACATAGCAATTAGCAACTCGAGCGTGCTCGTGTTTGAGACGATAAAAGGAAAGGCTCCTCACAAACATCACCAGTTTGTCAGAGTGTCATCGACGGCGTCAGAACAAGTCTTTTCGGCTTTCTTTGCTTTTGCAATAGTTCATTTTCGAGTGTTTTTCACTTCATTTGCCAAATGATCTGAAACAGTTGTCATTGCTTCAGTTTCGAATTAGTGCGGCATTCGTGTCCATTTTGTGTGTCAAAATTGCTGGTGCTTTTTCCAAAATTTTCGCCGCTCAAAGTCAATTGAAACGCTTCGAAAATGGTTACAATTGTGATCGTCAAGATTTGCCTGAAAATTATTCTCATAATCTTTCTGGCCGCTCAGAAAAACATTTACAATTACAAAACGAACAACATTTGAGTTGTGGGGCGCGTCGGCTACCATTCTGTTCCGTTTTTTTTACCGAATGGACCAATCGCCGCCATACGGTCATTGTATGCTACATTGTAGTCTTAAATGTAACAGTACAAACGATCAACGTACAAAATTGTGATACATATAACTTCTCTGAGTGCAAATCGACCTTTGAGCCTCTCCTTTCCCCCATTTTTTTTAAGTTGAAAATTGTAAGAATGCAATCGGAGCTCGATGGAAGCAGTGCACTCATTATTTTACTGCCTTTTCTTTCAGATGATCCTTGCTGGCTGAACTAACCCTCAACAAAATGCAAAAACAAACGATGCTAAACTTTGACATGCACGCTCACCAGCCAACGGTACTTCGGTTGCATGGCGGCAGTGATGTTCAAGCCTTATTCACTACAGGCGATCCATCTGAGATGCCAATCCAACTGTCATCCGAAGCCGCAGGCCTTGAACAAACAAACCAAGTAGCCAGAATCAATGTGAATGATCAAGTCAAGTGTGATAATGCGTTGTACAGTTTAAACGTTAGTGCAAATTGCAGTACAAATGTTGCCAAACAGTTGGAGAAATTGAATGAAGTGCGCGAGAGTTTGTATAGCGTCAATGGATGGGGATGTGACCAAGTGAATCAAAACAACAAATGGATTCTCGATTCGATAGCATCGGACAAAGGCGATGTGCCTTGGGCCGATTCAGGAACCAGAATCTGGGAGAATGTTCTGCCAGAATTGGAGAAATCGATACAAATTGACGATCAAAACTCATCGATGGACGATTTACGGGGGGCTACCACAATCCCCCACCGACCTCTCAACTTGCTATCTCCAGCCGAATTCGATCAAGCGCTGAAGCATCAACTACAACAACACCTCCAGCAACAAATGATCCGCGATGAACCACTACCGGGTCCAGTTGATGTTTCAACAACTGCTGCAAGTGTGGCATCCGGTTTTGCGGGCATCACGGATTTTGCACCGAGTCCCCAATGGGATTCGGCTCGATCAAGACATTTCCAAAGGAAAGAAGTCCACGAAGCGCAGTTGCTCCGAGATAAACCATGGCTCAACAATCACCAGTATCAACCATTTCACCAAAATAACGCACCGCGTGCCATAACCAAAAAACAACCATTTCCCGTGTGGCCTTCAGCACCCCAATTGCAGGCATCGAATCAGCCACTGTACGATCAGTTTCGTTACCAAGCACCACCAAATGCACCCGAATGCGACCAAAGCAATCACATAATGTTAGGTTTACAAAACTTGACAATGCGTGAGAGAGCCGGCAGCATCGGTGAATCGTTCAATGCACTGCCTTCGAATGTATTCATTCCACAAACGCATCAAGCTCAATCGCCGGTCATGCAGTCGCATTACGGTCTCGGCAACAACGACACCAAAGTATTTCCATTTTCAGCTAGCCAAACTCATTACGAATCTGAAAATGATATCGGTCGGGAGATTCTTGCGTCGCTCTCCAAACAGCAATACGAGAGAGACTTGCATCGCAATCCGGATGATTTCCGCTCCGATTTCATTCCATTGTTTCCAGATTCAGCCATCAATTCGCCAGCAACGACTCAATATTCCAACTTGTACTAAGGATCTTTGACAGGTAAACTATGCCGGACAACGTTCATCGGCAATCCTGTCTAAGACGCATTTTCCTTTTCTTCCAGAAATCCTCTCTTCTGGCTGCAACCTTCGGTTTGAGACTTGACATTAATCGATTCAATTGCATTGGTGGCAACAGCCCCTCTCTAAACATTTTACCGTTACTTTTCGAAAACGATACTCTTTACGTTTGTGTTTTGATTCCGAATCGATGTTTAGCATGGTATGCAGCTTTCCGAAGAAACAACAAGAAACAAACAATAATCCGGATGAAAAAAAATTGAGATTCGACAAACTGTTATTTTTGGAGCGCTTGAAAGTGCCTTTCAGTTAGAGACTTAAGATTTAAAAGATGAATTTGATATTATTACTTATTTTTCATTTCAATTTTTTCTTCCTCATTTTCCGTTTCTTCTCTGCACACCCTCTTCTGCGTCAGAGCATTGAGAGAGAATTTATTTAGAAAATCTAAAGATATTTAAGTAAATTAATTTACACAAAATAAAAAATGTTCTGAGATAATTAAGCGGCGTTTTGTGATTCTTTTTCCCCTCGATGCGGGGCTCTTTTGGATTCAGTGATTCACTAAGAGGTCCACCAGGTTCAACTATATTTGGTCGAACAGATACGGATATATCTGTATCTGTTCGATCAAATGATGGCGTAAATAATCGAAAACTTGGTTTTATGCACTTTGTGATAGAACGAATTCAATTCCACTCCATTTGTTCGAACAGTTACAGTTGAATTGGGCACTAATCTTCAGTGAGTGAAGGAATCGTGCACGGCGCGAGAGTGCCGGTCAGGGTCAAAGGTCACATGCAATCCTGACCTTGAACGTTGCACACTAAATTCGCTGCTTATCTCATTCGCCCAGTCATAACAAGCATCTCGCTCGAGTCACAACGTCTGGACTCACTTTCAATCGATTTCTAACTAACGCAGCATTGTTGACAAAACAAACAGCGGCTGATTGGCGACAGTTGTAGATCAAAATAGTATTGGCGGCGAGAACAAGATCGTTTTATTTGGCACCGGCTGAAATTCGTGCGGTGGCGATTTGCCAACAGATGGCGTCTACCATCAAATTTTAGTACAACGCCTCGACGAAGCATCAACACAGAGAAACGTCAAAAACAGAAAGAAAAGAAAAAAAATATGAAAGAATCTTGGAATATTTATTAAATATTTTTAATAACGAAATGTCAATGTATCTATGATAGAATACACCATAATTAACTACGTTATTTTGCTTTATTTTCCATCATTTCCACGAAAAACTTGTATTATTTCTATTGTTTACTTGCGTGTGTTTTGAGATAAGGAGAGCATTCGAGTGATTGGAAAAGAGTGGAAAAGCCTCAATTCGAGTATTATGAATGCAATTAGCTTGTATGTGTCGGCATCGCGATTACTATTCCAATCGGATAGCGCGTCGGGTGAACAGAATTTCACGGATTTATATCGGCTAGTGCCGTATTTACGGCAATCGCTGTCTTGTACGGTGTGTGCGAATCTATTGGTCGAGCCATACTCGCCACAAGATATCTGCCAACATCATGTTTGTCGCAATTGTATGGGTGGCCGAAAGAATTTGAAGCCAACATGCTCATCCTGCCGAAACTATGACAACTACCACGAGAACACGCAACTGAGGATCCTATTGCAATGCTACAAGAGCCTCTGCAACTACATTTTAGCGACGCCGACAATATACTCGACAATGCACAAGCACTTGCATGTGGCCGGTTTCATGAATGGCAACAACGAAGCGCACAGTTTGGCCGAGCTGATCGATGAGGGTGCCCGATTCCAAGATGACTACAAAAGTAATTCCGGACTGTCAAAATCAGCCTATTCAATACTGCCATACATTTTCACGACGAATTCCCAAACAACGCATCAAAACAACACGCCAACGGTGACGATGTCCAACATAAACAAGCAACCGTCACAGCATTTGGTCTCCGCACCGGCCCCCACAACAACAACAGCAGCAACAACAACATCTGTCGCTACCTCAGCGAATATTGTCAAATCGAAAGATTCCATCACAGTGACGGGAGTCATGCCAAACCCACCCATCAAAACGATATCCAACGGGTCGGCCTTGTACTCGGTGCTGTATGCCGGTTCGAACAAGATCACGATAAAACGCAAAACGGATGCACAACTGCTGGTGAACGTTAATTCGAACAATAGCAACATTCAACGGCCACAAATCCAGCAGCAACAACAATCGTCTGTCGTGAGCCCACAGCAAGGGCCTAATTTCAAAAAGCCAATTCCATCCAAATCGAAACTTCAGCCAAAGCGCAAGGGTTGTCGATGTGGGAATGCAACACCAACGCCGGGCAAGTTGACGTGTTGCGGCCAACGGTGTCCGTGCTACGTTGATTCCAAGAGCTGCATCGATTGCAAATGCCGCGGTTGCAGGAATCCTCACCGAATTGATGGCCTCAAGGTGAGTGTCACAGGCAAATTCTCCAAATAAATTCAATTGAAATCGCCTTGTTTATTCCAGGTTCGGCCGCAAATTCCCGAATTGACGTGTCTCATTCAAATGAAAAACGGCTCACTGGACTCGAATTACCTTTCAATGGATTCGTTCGACACAAGTTCGAGCAACAAGCAAACGGTCAACAGTTCGAACCAATCCATTCACAACAACCTTATAGAGCAGCAGCCTGAACAATTAGACTTAGAGAACGATTCCATCGAGTATATTCCCAACGAACTGGATGACGACAATATTCAAGGTACATATGTTGGAATCCCCCAAGATCCAGTCACTCGAAAGCGCTAACATCCAACTTGAAATCCCCCCTCTCAAACAGTCGTCAACGTTTATACGACTCATCTGCCCGATGTTACAACAACATTACCAACAATCATAATGCAGGAAGGTCCATCGAGTCATTCATCGACGACCAGCCAACACAGTACGCATCAAACGGCGAGCGGCACCAAGTATTCGCTGAGCGCATTGAACGATCATCAAACTTCGTATTCATTATTCGGCGAGGAAATAATGACACATTCATTCTCGGAGGACGGTTTATCGTCGGACGAGCAGAGTGATGTTGAGATCGATGTTTGAAACATGTTTAATTCATTATTGTCGTTAGGAAAGAATTCAAATTGAATGTAGTTTTTTTTTTAATTTTTCGGATAATTCGTAATTGTGCATGCGATGCGGTTTGTGCATCGGGGCCGTGGTGGAGTTAGATTCCAATTTTGATGGAAATATGGCAATACCGCGAGAACGATTTCAACGTTTTGGTTTTCAACGACACCCCAATGTAGACCCCTATTTGGGTTCTCGTGTACCCCCCATGCATGTTTGGCATATAGTAAACGACTCCCATTGCTGGCCCAATTTGCTCCAATGGTACCCCATGTTTTTCTAGATGTAAATTTCGCGCAGTTAGTTTTAATTAAAAATCAAAATTAAAAGAAGGGAAGG
>JANSTV010066508.1:0-11220 GCA_027564135.1 Lestremia cinerea
AGTGTTTTAATAAATATTTATGGTTTTGTTCGTCGGTTACGAGCAAACATCGGGAAATAATGAAGCGAAAAACAGGCATTCGCGGCAAAGGAATTCAACAAACTTACCGTGACAGTGTCTGCCGTCAACCGGATCAAGTGTGTAACCGCTCTGACACGAGCATTTGATTGAATTGCTCACCACCGCACAGTTGTGCTCGCAGTTACCATTCTTGGGACCGCATTCGACCGTCGGGGGGTAGTTTTCGGGGCCGCTTACATCATTTTCCCGCTCGTTGATTTCTTCGTGAGTGTGACCGAGGCCGGTTGACTCGCTCGTTGATTGCTCTGTTACTTGAGCTACTTGGTGTGCTTCGCCATTCTCAATGTCCACGTTGTATGCCTCGGCTGCATTGCCATCGTCGTAGTCACCAGTTTCCGCTGCAATGCGAAAGGTAATCGTCAAGATTTACGAACCATCAAACACACGGTTAATCGCGAACGATGATCGATGGGAGCGTCAAAGGCGGATGAATAGCGTCTCTGAGAAACGACGAAATGGTGTCGCGACCAAACGGAATTCTCTTCATAAATTTATCGTCAAAGGTCGCACCTCTGATCTGGCCAGAGGTCCGAGCGTATTGCCATCAATTCTTCATTCCGTTCGTCCCACCCTCTTATCGCGAGAATGTCAACCGACTTCGCACGCTTGTCAGCTAATAAAATCGTTTTCGTATTATTTGTTTTTTCACACATTTTTTCCGCCATTTTTTTTCCAATTCCTTTGAATAATTTTGTTTAAAACGACAAAAAATTTCCAAATTATTTTTTTTATTGCAAAATGCATTCCTGTTTGGTGGGAATCGGGCGCAAGACCACATGAATGTCAGCGTTGGTGTGGCTGGTGCCGAAACGGACGAAGGTTCTCCTCGCAAACAAGCAATTATTTTTAGCTTATCTTGCAGAATGGATGCTCAGAATCCGATTCGGTTGAGCTGATTTCGTGAAAGTTGTCTGAGAAAATGTCGTCAAAGTGATCAAGTCGATTTGTTATGCCTCTGTTTTGTCTCCATCAATATTGAAGCGAGTCCAATCAAAGAATTTTCATGTTTGTTTTGACATTCGACACGACGCGCCGTTTTTGATGTCAGCTCATTTCGGAAATGCCAAACACTTACAATCTGGATTTTCGTAGCCGCTGATCGCCTTGCAAACCGGCTGCTTTCCGATCCAAGCGTGTTTGCTGCAGAACAGTCGATTGTTTGTCGGCGACTCCAGCTCGAATTCCTCGTAGCACTCGTAAATGGCAACCAAGAAAAGGTTTCCATCCTTCTTGCGGCTGTTGATTGAGAAAGGAGAAAACTGCTTCGAAAAGGACTCATAGAAGCCACAACCAAACAGCTACTCACCGGCCATATTTCAAAATGTAGGCGTCGTTGATGCTCGGCGCCTCAATAGGATTTTCGCCCACACACGACAAGTCCAGTTCCTTGGCAAACTCACTGTCGATTGTTATATCCTCCTGCACGTCATGACCTTTACGCCGTTTCTTCGATTGCGTTGGCTGCGTTGTGCCCGACTCCGTTTCACTGGTCTTATCTTCCGACGGTCTTTCTAAATTTTCAAAACGAAAAACTCAGAGATTGCTCTTTTGGGAATTGGACTTAGACGACGGCAATTGAATTGAATAGTTACGATGAGCCATTCGAAACGAAAATGGTTATCGAAATGGGCTCCGCTACACAAAAACGATCCAAATGAAATTCTTTGTTTCAAAGTGAAAAAGTCATTTGCGCCGCGCCACGGTGAAATCAGATTGCGTAAAAATGAAGTATGACATTGACAAATGTGAAAATTACACGAAGGACAATCGAAATCATTTGAAAAATGTCGAAAGTATTTCAATTTATCGACGGGGACTGTGAATTGCTGGGAAGATATTCTTCATAAAACCAGATTAAGGTTTGTGCGTTGTTTGCGGTAAATTATGCGCGGCACCAAATACGGTCATAATTCCGATTGGAATGTACGAATGACGAGGCGCTCGGGAAGTGCACGAGTCCAAGATGCGAATTCGCGTTGTGAAATCGGTGTCGTTTCCCGTTTCATTGCCCAATTCGAACGTACCTGAGTGGCAGCTGGGAGGTTCGCCTTGCCAAATATCGTTGTCCGTGTTGCACAGCAAATCGGCTTCGCCTTGGATTTGGAATCCATCGTCACAGGAATAGAAGGCCACTACGACGATGCCATCATCGTCCACTCGGAGATTGCTTGATCCGTGCTCGATGTGCGGTGGTCTCTCGCAATCCGTGTGCTCGGCGTATACATGAGCTGCGACAGGAAAGAACGGGAAGATCAGATGAAAAAAGCGGCCATACGTCTGGGCAGTTCATCTCGATGAGAAGCCACCCAAAATGAAATCGAAAATGCCGAAAGTCGGTGTCTCATAATTCGTTTGGTGATCGGCATTCAAGTGCAACCAGCCACGATGTTCCATGGCATCCACACGTCGACAACGATCACACAAATTATGTCACCGGAGGTTTAAACATTTCAAAATAAGTCGTTAGAGATGCTTTATTGCATGAAAATGCCAAGTTTGGTCGAATCGATGGATTCAGTCCAGACCGCAACACTTTAAACACTGTAGAGATTTTTACAAATGAAATGCATCTCATTTTACACACCTATTCCATGTCCATTTAAACACCTACGCCATCGATAAAATTCATCATCGATTGAATTGGTGCGACATGCGACGCACGCATCTGGGTCAGAGCACCAAAGCACGCAACGATATCGATTGTCGATCATTGATGAGCATCGGTCCAACGAATGAAGCCATTCGAAGGTAATTATCGTCGGGGTCTGTCATCTCAATTCGAATCAATTTAATTCATTCGAGAGATAATTGCCAGCACGGCGACGATTTTCAAATAAAAATCTTTTTTTTTGTCTCGGCGAGTAATGTGATGGGAACGATTGGATCGATATCAAGTTCGCTAGGTCGTTGATGGGTTCCGAGGCAACCAGAATTCAAACGGTCTATGAATCATGACGTAGTCGGACATTAGCGTTTGAAAGTACCGACTAATGGTACCGATCGCTGGTCTCGTGCATTTGCACAAATCTTCCTTGAGTCGTGTGTATGATCCGACGGGACATTCACAGCCGTCCACCGGAATCCGATCGTTGACGATCGCAATGGTGAATTCGGAATTGTTTTTTGGTTGCTCTGCTGATTTACGATCGCTTTTTCTTTGTCATTCGACAAGCAACGAGAGATGCCCCTTCAAAAAAAACAGAACATGACAGAAAATCGAAAAAAATGCTGCTTTTATTTGATCGTGACTTTTGAATGGGTGATCTTCGAAATATTTACGACCATTTGAGAACTAACGCATTCAATGGATGCACGGGTTCTAAACACATCACATTTGAAATTATTGCTGTGTGCCACCCACACAAGTTTCCTTATTTGTTTCGCCATCTCTCGAAATGCACTGGCATTCTAGTGGAGCACTTTCATGTTCGATCGAGAATTCCTCGATGGCATTGACAATCGAAGGGAAATTGATCAGTTGATTGGTTAATTGAAGTCTAGTTTGATTGTTTTGGGCAAAGAGTCGCATTTGGATTTTGCGTGAATTCTCATTTGGATTCGATGCATCTGCAGACAGTGGGAACTGCTCTTCGAAAATAACCACTGAGTCAACGACTTATTTACGGTTATTTTGATCTGAACGATTCATTCGGAAAGCATTGCCGGACCGAATAAATCACTTTGTTTGTCGCATTTCGAGCGATTTCGGTCGCTCTTAAACGTTCGTAGGCAGACGGGCTACTCATTGGAGACAACTGCATTGACTGAAATATGATGGTCGATTGAAATTCACTTACAATTTGTGGATAGAATTAATATTAGTCCGAAAATGATTTTAAATTTCATTTTGATTTTGAAAACAAAAATTAAAATTCACAAAGCACTCTCCTGGCTGAATTCACCACATAACTCTTCTGCTGAATTGAGAAAAAATACCGAATTAATGTGTTATTTTTTGTTTTAGACAATTGCGCTCTGAATTTTGATCCCGGTTGATTTCACACGGAGGAGTTTCTTGAGATTTTCCGAAAGGAAAAATAAAAAAATCGGAAGAAAAAAACGATTGAAATAAAAACTTTCGATAAGAACTGCTGAAGAGAACGAACCGGCTTGATAGTGTCGATCAGTTCACAACTGAAAAGAGACTGCGGCTTTCTTCAGTCAACGGACAAAAATCGATTCAAAAGACAAAAAAAAACATATAGAAGAGCGACCGACACACATGTTGAATGGAAAATACTTTTTGAAAATCGTGAACGTGATACATCAGGGCTCGGCAACATTTGGAATTACATAGATGATGAACTCGACGAACTCATCCGCTGCCGCGATTCAAATTCGAATCGATTCGAAACAGCATCCTTCTCACCCTCTCAAGCATCTAAACTGGTTTGAAATTTGAGCACGATTAATGAATTTCAAATCAAATCATTAATGATCTTTGAGACAACTAAGTTTCATTAATTACGTCAACCATTTCCTGGAAATTTTCTCCGTTGGACGAAATAAATATGTAAGTAAATATTTAAAATATATGTATTCTGGTTTTTCTTGGCTGAATTAGAGCAGTGAAGCAACTCTTCGTCGTTTGAATTTTGCCTCTGAATAGCGGGAATATTCGATTGAGGTAGAGGCAGTGAGTAGCAGAGGCCAGTCGGACACATTCGTTAAGAAGGAATAGTTCCAGTAGATTGGCACATCAATTATTGAAATGTTCATCCGAATACTCCAAATCGGCTAAACAATCCGCTCCCAACTTATGAGCCTCAAGGCGATTAATTTCTCAAATTGCCGACTTCCAGGCGTTTAACAATTTGTGTGTGCTAATCGTACCCCAATGGAGTATGATCGGTTGCTCTGTTACCACGGGTCAAAATATCGAGAATAATCTTCATTCTCATCTTCATCTTCACTCAAGAAATAAAGAAAAGCAAATCGACACATTCAAATGCGCGAGAATATTCCCGAAACGCTTTCATTTCAATCGCGCGCCACAAAACGCATTCATTTCAGCCAAAAAACTCACGCACGAAAAAGCACCATACACAAAATGTCACATCGCCGTCACAGTGTCTTTCTTTGAGTTTGGATTGTGAACGAAACGAAAATAATGTGTCGAATTTGTTGAATTCATAGGCGAATCCTCAAAGTGTGTTTTGTTTTTGTGAAATTTGTGCGAGATCAAAGCGTAACAACGAAAAATTTGCAAACGCTGCAATCAGTGGCCAATGTTGGTGGACGAACAAGCGTATTATGTGCGACAACATTGCATTGGACGACGATTGCAACACACACAGTGCGTAGTGTGGTGGTCGATCAGCGATGAATGGATGATTCGAGTCGAATGTGAAGCGTAGAATGAATTTGAATTGAAGTTTTATCACAAAAATGAGTCCCAAAATGTCGAATCGTGTGTCAGTCGAACGCAAAGAACTCGAAAAGTATCTTAAAGTGTTTAGCCAGAAAATTTGTCAGGCTATCGTGCAGTCACGCCTAGGTGATAAAATCAAAACTTACAGTAATCCACGGTCATTATCTAATGATTGGGTAAGTTTCCATTTCTCTCGCGTGAGCATTCGTGTGTACCGTTTCTCGCCTGTTTTTCCTTTATTTCATGCTTTTTCAATTCCATTGTCGACTCCATTGTCCATTTCGATGCCATTCAATCGAGTTTCGAGTCCCTCGACCGCATAAAATATTCGGTTGATGTTTCATTTCGCAGCGGATATTGTCACCAATCGTGAGCGATTTGTGGCAACAACGACAACAACAACAACAAAACCAACAACAAACACAACAACAACAACAAGACCAGCAAAAACGGCGACGAAGAAAAAAAAATGGTGTAGTGAAACCGTAAATAACACAGTGCATTTGTGTTGAGTTACATTGTGGCTGTGTGTGTGCGTGCCCATGTGAATGATTGTTGTTGTTATTATTACATCGACTAATACCATCGGGCATTGTTTGAATGCGATTAAAAGCGCACACAAACGACGATGCCATTCGGCTGTGCATCGAAAGAATCAAATTGGATTTGGCTTGTTGTGGATTTGCTCGTCATTTTCGGTGGGATCTGAGCATTCGAAACGTTTTATTTTAAGCCTCAAACGAGTGATCGCTTTAAAATGCCATTTATGCCGAAGTGATCTCAATGAATGACTCATTGATCGGAAATTATTATGAAAAAAAAGAAAAAACCGAGACGTTTCGAAATCGCTTTGTTTCAGCTCGTTGTCAATCCTACATTATCGCTGAATTTTCGACGAAAAACCGACTGAAAAAACGCTGACATACAAACAAAACCGACATCGAACCCACACAAAACAATGAGATTATCAGCGAAATTTTGAAATGCCTATGAATGAACGGTCGACGGTCGAACGTGTGCGGTGCATGTAATCGGAATGCGCCGATTTATCGCTTCTTCAGTTTCGATTGGAGCAATTGACTTTTTCTTCACGCATGCAAATGAGATTGGCCATTTGGCGGTGAACTTGTTTTTATGACCGGGAATCCCAAGACGGATGCATCTGTTGCGCAAATTGGCAGTGCAAGGCAATGTACAAAGACCAAAATTCAAAGCGTTGATTGAAAATTCAATGCGAATTCTTGGGTGTTTGAGCCATGAGGAATCCACCATCGCTGAATATGCATGCCTACGTGCAATGGCAATCCTCGCGACGAATCGACGAAAACCCCCGCCAATTTTGTTGTGCCACGCGTCAACGTCGACCGATATTGAAACACCTTCGAAATAGGATTGTTGTTATTTTCAGTGTTGCATATTCAACTGGCGCTATTCGGGCCCATTCATTTTGCTCTGCCGCGCGCGGAGTACGTGCATCTTAGCAAGTTCGCATTGGTCGTTTGCCGTCGTACTTGTAGAACAGATCATTTGTAACGACCTACACACGTAGCCGTTCTGTCATTCGTCGTGGTGCTCATTCGCGATTTATGGATTCTCTGTTGATTGTGTGCAATGCGAAAGACGCGCACACACACACGAATACACACGAGAGCCAAAATGGGCAACTTTGAAATGGTTTTTGTAAGCGACAAAAACAAACCGGCAGTCAGTGTGAATTCGTTTTGCTACGACAGTACATGTGCGTCGACGAGAAATCGATTCTAATTTGTACGTTCAATCGTTTGGTTAGTTGCTGTTCAATGCGGTTCATGTGACATGAAAATGGTTCGTCGCGTCGAAAACTAGCAAACAAAACAAAGCAAAAAGAAAAAAAAAGTATTTGAATTTGAAATTTTTGCTCGCTTGAAAAACCGGAACGTTCTGCCGAACGGTGTGCGGTGTGTGGTGCGCGTGGTGTCGATTCGATTCAAATCAACACAGACTTTTGGCATTCAGTGGCTGCCCCAGAAAACAAAACTTGCTGCCGAACCTGTGATTCAAGTCGTCCGTCTGTCGTGCGGTGTCGAACCGAACAGCAAAGCCGTAACATAATCTCCTAAGGTTAGAGCAAGACTAGACGTCGGTTGATGTGCCAAAATGATATTTTTAATTGGCGCCTACTGTCGTATTCGGTTGACGCCACTCAAACCGAGTCTCGCCACCAATCGGAATGCAATCCTTCCGGCAATGCGACCAACACGTACAACACAATCTGATCGACCATTTTCGAACAATTCCGCCTCCGTCTCATTCATTTTCTTTTCGCCATTCATTTGCATCTTTGTAACCAACACAACCGCGGGATGCATCGCAATATTACGCAACCCGTTCTGAGTATCGTCGTCGATAGCAATCTTCTCAGTCCTCCGCTGACCTGAATGCTTCAAATCAATCGAGAAACAACAACAACAACAAATCACACCGCTCCAAGAATGCAAATAATTCCACATTCACAACATTTTTATTGCACAACAACTTGACGACGACGTCCACCGCAACAATAACAACAGCGAGAAAGATAGTTGATTGTGTGAGCGCTAAGCGGATACGGTGTGCGGAGGTGCAACTTTAACAAAGGCTGGCGTCAACAATGGGTCAATGTGTGCGTTTCGAACAATGCAAATCGTTCGCGATTGACGTAATCCGAAATGACGTGGACAACGATTCGAATTTACCTTTGACTTTGACTGATTTGTCGACCCCAGCCATCGATTAACAATCACTCTGTCGCCACGATGCCATTTGGGACATTTTGAAATCGAAAACGGCAAGCAATAATAATCTTGAATAATTGATTGTGTCAAGGATTTCGGTGTGTTATTTCTGTCGGCCGTTTGTTGCCCGTCAACAAAATAGTTTTTCAATTGGCATTCTTTGTTGTGGATTGCGTGAACACTTGTTACCTCTGTGGAGTGCGCCCATAGCGACCGATGCCGATTAATGAGCATATGCTCAATTGCCCGCAAGCAATTACAACGTCAATGATTCAATGCTTTTGGCATTCCGTCATTTACGTCATTTACCAATCGAATGAACCGCCAGCGCATTAGTTGAGGCTGCTCAGAGACTGGGGTATATTTCTGGAGCTCTGGCTCGCAAATGAATTGCAAAAAAAAACGTGAAATATCTCAAGAAATGGAAAGACAAACGGAATGAAAACGAAACAAACAAATCGAAGAAAATACCAATTATCGTATAACGTCAATTAAGTGTTTGTTTGTTTCGAAATTTTGTGTTTGTGTGGCATCTGTTTGTTTGTTGCGGTGGCCATTTGTTGCCCGCGTCTCATGAGCATTGTATAAATATCGGTTAACTATGGCCTTTTCAGCGCAAAAAGAACAGAATAGCAACAAAACTTGTTGGCAAATTTTTTTTTTTTTTAAAAAACCTGTTTCGCTAAAAATAAAGCAGCAAAATGTGATTTTTGGTTTTTGGACTGGCAGGTGCATCGCGTCGTCTAATTTTCATTGTTTGCCAATTAGCAGCATATTGGAAACAAAGCAAGCCACAGTGCTGTGTGATAAATGGTAGCGCAACCAGATGAGACGATTAGCAACTCCCGAAAAAAACGGATATTGATAACAAAACACTCGAAACGCCTCTCGGTCCGAGGGTGAATGGAACATCAATTGCGAAAGTCAACAGAATTTGGTTGATAAACATACGCCCATAACATTGGACGAAAATTGCTGAGGGTGCGTTTAATGCCATTGGCACTGTCTTGAAATCCTTCACCGGACGCTAATAACCGATAATAGCGACTGCTGACATCATATTCGATGGTACAAGGCTGGCCAAATGCAAGGTCGATCGGTGAACGGTTAACTCGTGAGCTTCGATTGAATTGGGCGTGTGAATGTGACGCCATTGCCGTTGGTTCCCTGTAGCATAGCTGCCATGCCACATCACATGGAGGTGAATACATGGAGCACACAGCCGATCGACGAGAGGAGAGAAAAACAAACGTTGCCAGTGACCCAACAAACCAAATTCTTGTCCGATCGCTTTCGAATCGCTAAAAAAACGCAATCGGACGGAATTCGGAGGTAGAAAAGCAGTCGATTCGCGATCGTATTGCTTGAAAAAACGATTTGGTTTGCTGGGTGAGTGCCGGGAATTCGACCTTTTAATTATTCGGATCATAACTTCCTCACATTTGCGATGACACTGAAACATAGCCAATCATCTGATATCGAGATCATGTGAATGAATGTGGTGATATGCTGATGGGTCCTGTGAATCGGTTTGTCGGTTTGGTTTCCGCTCATTTCTTACGTCAAACGCGCTTACCAGCCATCCAAGAATCATTTGAAATGCTCGATGAGGAATAAATGACGGCGCGCTGATACGCTTCCACGGAATCGCTTTTACGATAATAAATTTTTTTCCAAGTTTTTCATTCGATTATTCGCTTTGAAGCAATCATAAAATAAATATTTTCTTTTTTCTTCTATTTTTCACGTTTCTTTCGCTTTAACCCCCAACCCCACCTCCCATTTTTATTTTACATTTCTTTGCGTTCTGAAAATAAATTGCTCGCTAATTCGATTGAGATGATGATCCAATATCAATGCGTTATCGAAGATATTGTCAGTAAAATTACAAAACAAGAATTGATATGAAAATAAAATGTGCTGATCGAGAAAAACAATAATAATCAAAAGAAGATAATTGAATGTGATTCGACAACACATGCGAGCTACTGACGCCAATTCTTCAAATGGTCGAGTGCGTTATCAAGTCCGTCTCATTGCTCCGCCTGCCACTTTGTACTCCTTGCAACCACTCAATTTGTCCCGTTGCGGTTTTCTATTTTGACAAAACAACATTTTTTTTCCTTCGATTCTGTCCACTCGTCTCCATTCCGATGTCGATTCCGATTCCGATTTCAATTCCAATATCATCCCATTTGTCACATAATTTATTTTTGTTTACGCTTGTTTTGTGTTTCTTCGTTTCATCGTTACGCGTTCACTTGATGAGCTTGTTTTTTATTTGCGTTTCACAAAACAAAAAAGAAACAACAAACAACTGAACATGTGAGATCGTGAGTTGTTTTTCTGACGAATGATGAGCGAGAGAGAGGACAGACAAATTCTATTTTGTGTTTTGGTCGATGCTTTTGCTGTGTGCGGTGTGTTTGTGTGTTGGATGATGTTCGATGATTTATCACGTGTTTTTGGTACCCAATCAACCGAACTGATTGTTTGCATGCGGGGAAACACTCGCTGTTGCTGCTGTTGTTGTTACTTGGAACGATGATTATCCACTTTTTCGATAATTTCTCGGATGAATCCAGTTGACTGGGATTCCCGATTGAATAATTTTGTATGCAAATATTTTCGTAAATATCAATGGAAAATTTGCGGGTCATGCAATTTTAGGTCTGTGGCTAATTTCCTCGGTCTGAGCGCTATGGCGCCAAACGATCATTACAATTTAATTCATTGTCAAGATCAATCATCGAATCGATCAAAACAAGTCACGTCCCAACGAGCAGGGCAGCACATGAATAATTCTGATGTATTTTTTTCCGTATTGCAGTTCAATTTGACCATCGACGATGAGCCTGGAATTCTAGCCGAAACGAAGAAAGTGATTGATACGAAACCGGGTGAAACGATTCTTTCACGATTGCCGCTATGCATCGAGATATCATTGCGAACGGTGGATGGTGATAATATGATATTGGAGGTTTGGTCATTGGCATGCAACCAACAGTTAGCGGA
>JANSTV010066519.1:0-11220 GCA_027564135.1 Lestremia cinerea
AATGAGGTCAATTTTGTTAGTTTTTCAGTTTCGTCGTCGACAAAGAAATCGAAAATGTTTGTTGTTGTCGTCGTCGTAGCTGTCGCGCTGCTGTTGCTGCTGCTGCTGCCGTTGCTGTTCATCGTTTGTCGACACACATGAGATTATCTTATGCGCGCGTACACCGTTCCATTGTGTCTGTGGTGGTGTGTTTGAGGCGCATACGGATAATTGTAGTCGAAATTTTTGTTGTTGTTGTTGTTTTCAACGTTTTTGTACTTTTTTTCCGTTCCTTTTGATGCGAGCGACCAGAATGTGCGGTGGTTGGGCTTGTGGCCGCCATGTATATGCATAATCTCGGATGTCGTTGGCCTCGACGACATCTGATTGCATGAGATTGAACTTTGAATGATTGCTTAGAGTGCGCGGACCACGCGTCACTCGGGCAAGAACAAAAAAACGCACACTCACACACACTTACATACACCCAAACACACACACACACACACATACACACACATACATCAACGACGGTTGAGCACGATTGAGATTTTCGGGAGACATTCATCGAGGAATGTCTGCAACCACCACGGAGAATCATCCTCAAACTGCGAATAGGTTGGATTGATAAACTCACCTTTGGAATGAGCGTTTGGCCAGCACATCACGGATGTCCTGTTTGTGGCTCGACAAATAGTCTGTATCATCACGATCATCATCCTCGGTGGTTGGCTGAATATCCGATTGTGAATTGGCACCTTCCGATTGAGTCTGGCTCAATGGCGGTTGATGCGGTCGCGAAAATGACGGCTGGTAATCCCGTTTGCCATCGCCATTATTGCTGCGCACATCATCATCACTATCATCATCGTGTATTGCTTGCACTGACGAGCCAGATGACCCATATTCGTCGTCTGATAGGGGCTCCACTTCGTTGTCTGTTGAATTTTCCTGATCGTATTGATTTCGAAAGAAGTTGGGATTCTTGCGTTGATCGGTCCGAGGTTCCGGTTCTTCATCGAAATCGTCCTCCTCCTCGTCGGCCTCTTCTTCATCGTCATCGTCATCGGAATCGTCCGCATCATCGGCTTCGTCGTCATCTTCATCGTCGTCCGTCAGTTCGTACACTTCGGGACTTTTTCGGGAATGATCTCGACGGTCTGCTGATGGTGATAATGGTGGTATTGGTTGCAATGGTGATGGTGATGGTGGCTCTTCATCGTCATCCTCTTCCTCGCACACCGATTCGATCGATTGATTTAGAATATCGTTGTCGGTGTCACTTTGCTCATGCGATGACGACAGAACGTGCATGTTCTCGTCTTCCGTTTGATCGAGCGGTTCCGGGTCATCGCTTGCCGGAACATCGTGTCGGTCATCATTGATTTCCATTGTTTCCGGTTCGCTTGTTTTCGCATCGAGCTCAGCTACCGGTGGATCGTCCGTCTCCATCGGAATGATCTCTTCAGCAACGACTGGAGAATTTGCCGGCTTTTCCTCTACCGATTCTTCAACTGGCACGGTTTTGAAAGAATCATCGGCGATTGTTGCAATGTTTTCAATCGGGCTTTCCACTACGTGAGCCACTGCTTCGGCCACTTCATCGGCCACTTCATCGGCCGCTTCAACAGCCGCTTCTTCAATCAATTCTACAGTCGCTTCTTCAGCCAAATCTTTAACCGGCTCCCCACTCGGACTCTCCTCCGGCGCTGGTTCACTGTCAACCATCACCGGTATTGCAATTTCCTTCTCCACATCGCTGGTCTCTTCCGTTGGTGTGGATGTCACCATCGCTGGTGTTTCCGTCACTGCACCGGTTACTTCTGTTTCGAGGTCGTCAATGACAACCTTATTGTTATCGCCATCGTCCATTTTCTTGAGTTTCTTCCAGAACTCGTTTATGTTCGATGTATGTTATATTTTCTTCTTCAGATCACTCGTTCCTCGTGGAAATCCTGCAGGAAAAATGAAAACGAAGCAAAAAAACGAATCGATTAAAACGGCACCTCTCAAACGAAACGATAAAAGTCAATGGGCTGATTCGATGAAACCGAACGAACCAAACGGAACACAGAAACAAAACGAAAGTCGATTCAGAACAACGCAATAGAATTGATCAAACGGCAATTATAGCGCGATGGTGTGTTGATTCATGCAGAATCATCACTTTTAGAAGTCGCGGCCGAGAAGTGCACGCCGGTCAGAATGAGAAAAATTCACACTGGCAATGACTGTTGGCGGAATTACATAATGCGCGTCCAGTGTGCCGTCCCAAATGCCATACGCCGACATCCCGCCAATTGTTGACCACGCCGAAACGATAACAATATCCATTCTTGGAATTCCAATTGGAATTGGCTGGTGCACTCATTTCGTCCGGCGGTAGTGACATGTCGACTGGTTGATCAGCATTTGCATCGAACGGCAGATCCATTTCCATTCCGAGTGAATTTTTAATCGATTTTTTGTGTCCAAAAAATGTGATTGTTCTCGAACACAAGGCAAAACGATTCGATATTCTCGGTCGAACGACTGACGTACCCACTGACACACGAACGACCCCATCCAAACACACTCGTTCGGCCGATTGGTAGCACCGAAATCGAACTTATCGGCGATTTTCGAACAACTCAACCAGCACAACTGGCACAAACCGATCCAATCGAATATCCACGGAACGCACACAAGACACTGAGAGACAATCGACCGGACAACGAAATAATGGCACAGAGCCTCGGAATGACGGAACGAAAATCTAATAAAACCCACAAGCAACAATATTTTGAAAATGGACATTGTTGAATGCAACCAATACTTACTTGGCGGAAACGGATCGAATTTTCTCGAGAATCTATCGATTTTCAACCGGACCGCTATTTCCCAAATCGATCAATAAACTATCACGAAAGAATTCCAATAGATTTTCAGCACATTAATTTGATATTTGAACATAATTTTTTTGTAAAATTAATATCGCAGATCACACGCACGTACGGCAATCAATTGCACGCCATTTTTCCTATTGTAAAAAAAAAAACAATATGCAGCAATGGCTCTTGTTCAACTTCGATAGTTTCGAGATTGTACCGATGTCATGCGTTCAACTGATGCGGTGCATTCGGTTGGACGCACTCATTCACTTGCGATTCACTTGTTTCCACCGTTTGCTTGCAGGTGGATCAGAATTTTCCATAATTTTCCAGGAGAAAATCTAGTTTTTCCTCAAAATTCTCATATTTCTCTCAAATTCCCTCTCAACGTGAGATATTCACTAGCAAATGAAAGCAACTCCAGTGAATCGACAAATGATTACACGAAACACACCCAAACGTGTACGAACATGCTGCATTACCGACGTCTGAATCTCCCAAGTAGTTCAAACGATTTCCCTTTCAACGTAATTCACGTGGGTCGATTCTTTGATGAGTCATCGATTTCGAGGCAGAGTTATTGGAGTTCACAATCCCGATGATTCACTCGAACTGCTTTGACGGTGAAAATACTCGAGGAGAGTCACAGAAATCTCTTGGGAAATCTCATCAATTCACAATGACCCGACCAATTCACAATAGTGAAGCCATCTGGTGGCCGTTAAGTGGTACTATGAAGCTTTTCACCTCAAATCAGGCGAAACTCACCAAACTCATCATCCAGAACTTGCCGAGCAACACAACAAGCAAGAGAGAACCTCTCATCCAACACACAAACACATTCCAAAGCACAACAAAGATGATCGCTCAGGAGACCCGTTCCCATTGAGATGCCGTGAGAGGCGAAGATGTGTGCGATCGTGTCTCTCATTGTTATTTGGTCATAAAACAAAACCACCGAAGAAAATACCAGAAACACACACCGTACGCGCACACACACACACACGCACACACCAGCAGCAGCAACAACAACAACAACGCACAGAGAGAAAATCGCTGTGCATGAAACAGAGCACACATCGAGACTACAGGCCATCGGTGCATCGTCACGCGAACGTACTAGCACTTGTTTACAGTCAGTGAAACAGAGCGGTGTGTTATTGACGAATGTTCGATTGTTTTCTTGTCGAACGTTTTTTTTCGGTTCTGTGTGTGCTCCGTTCAGAGTTGAATTGCTCCATCAAATGAAATATCAAAATAAAATAAAAAATTTGTTGCATTTTTCTCCAATTAATTTCGTTTGTTTTGCGATGTGTTGTTTGTGATGTCGTTCATCAATTCGACGAAAAATGAACAGCTCAGCTGTATTTTCGCATCCGATTAATAAGAAGCCAATCGCTTCTTCTGATTGAATGACAGTCCAATTTGTGTGTTGATCCCGTTTGGTGGAAGAGAAAGAGAAGCGCAAACGCAGCCGCTTTGGTTTAGTGGCAGCGGGAGTGAACTAACCGCGATCTCGCGATCGTTTTTTGTGCCTGCTGACTTGTCGGTTGTTATCGTTCAACTGTGCATCATTGCCTGGTGTCAGCCGGCTTATCACTGGCGGCTCCTCCAACTCCTCGATCAGCGAATAAAAGCATCCAGCATCCGTTCCGCCAACACTCATTCAACATTTGAATTCCGGTTCTCAGAGACGATTCTCGTGCTTCCGATCAGTTCAAGCAGTGTTTTTTTTCCGTTCGTTCGTTCTTGATTCGCAAGAAGACTCGCCGAAACGAATGACATAATACTCGTGAATGGGCCCCGAAACGTTGTTTTGCATTTGGCTTAATGGATTCGAGATGCTAATTAGCATGTTTTCAATATAAATTATGATATGATATTTTCGTTTTTAAATATTTTATTTCGACATTTCGACGATTTCATTCATAAAATTCATAAAAATTCAGTGTTTTTTTTTGTACATTTTTGCGTTTTTTTTCTCGATAAAACAACCGAAAAGTTGGTGTGTTGGTTCTAAGCCGATCGGTTGGCGTTCATTCGGAAGATTTCATTGATTTGTGTTTCCGCCGATTGACATTTGCAGTCATAAAGTTCGATCATTCTCGTCTGTCGAACATCGAGAATTGAATCATCAAAACAACAGACCAATTGAGAATAAATAGTGAAGCAATCGGAGAGATCGCGGCTCAGTGTGAATTCATGCGTTTTGCAATCAACATTTTCGCCGAGTTTTGTGACAAATGTGCGATCATTTTTTTTGTTCAATTTCTTGTTTCGTTTGTGAGAATTTCGTGTGTGTTTTCTTTCGTTTTGCTTATATTCTGTCATTCAGTCATAAAAATCGAATAAAATAGAAGAAATCATTTCGAGAAAAGAAAAGAAATCAAATGATCATCTTTCGAAAAGATGAGATTCTCGTAAATTTCCATTCCGGTTGAGTGGCTCATTCGGGGCGATCACCGATTTCGCGCGATAAACTCGCGTGTGTTTGATTTGTTGTGTGCCAAAAGAAGAAGAAAAGAAGAAGAAGAAGAAGAAGAATCGAAGTAGACGAAAGAATCTTGATCTATTTCGTAGGATAACCCCGCACTCAAAATGGATTACCGGACAATTTTTGGTGTGATTCTGTTGTTCGGCCTGTGCCGAGCCTACATCGAAGAGCGTGAAATGAGAGGTGAGTCCAACTCCATTAACTTTATTATGATTCTCTTCCATCGATTTGCCCATACCCAGTCACATATTTATGAGATAACTGTCATTCGATTCAATACGAAATTGCCTCGTAAATATCGCGATAAGCCGCCGATGTGGTTGTAAAATCGAAACCGAAGCCGCTCGGACCAATTAGCCAACTTTGCAAGAGTTTTGTGTCACCTTTCGGACTGCGAGTGCCAGCGAAATGAGTCCTTCGGGCCTGCTGTGATATTTGATTTAGAGGCCATCAATTCGAATTACAGCGCCACTTCGAATCGAAACGACTTCGACGGCGCAATGCGCGACAACAACACAACATTGTCGACTCGACCGAAGAATCGACTCGGCTGCGACGCAAGAAATCCATCCAATCGGCGCACTCTGCGGATTATTTCAACCTACTTACCGCCGTAGCCGTTGTTGCAGTTTGCGAACGTTTTTCCGAAACAGCAAAACAAACCGAATGGAACAAAAGCCACCGATTAATAACGTTCGCTGATAAAATGTAGGTAAGACAGCGTCAAATGCATAAGACAGTTGACGGTGTGGAATGACGACGACGACAAATGCAATTGTGCACTTTTCATCATTGCTGAACCGCAACAGCAACAAGAGCGCACACTCACACAGATCAACGGCGCTGTGCCGCACGCATGAAATGCACACAATTTTTCTAACTGTTCAATTTTTTCAACGTTCAGCGATAATGCACTGTTGAATGGCGGTGATGGCTCGTCTTCTACTTGGTTGTCGTCGTTGTCGCTGTTGTCGTCGTCATCGTCTCTGGTTGCCATTTTGGTCGTTGACTTGAACATTTCGATTTGATTTGTCCGCGCTTTTTCTTGTCGAATCGACCGGATTCACCAACCATCCGCCGCTTGGGTGGCCCAAAAGCCCCGAAAAACGAAATGCGATTGTTCGCAAACGGTTTCAAATGACACCGCCGACGATGATTCAACAAACGACTGACACCAATCATTGATCTGAAACACCACACCACACGACATTTCGCCCAAAACGAAAGCCAATGAATGTTGAATTATCACACATTAACAGAAACATTGAAATTATTGAACAAATATTTGATCAAAACAGAGTAACAAACCTGATCCGACAGGCGACCGGGCGACTGTTGCGCCAAGAGCTTTTTCTCATTTTGAACGTTGTCGTTGTTGTTGTCGATGGGCAGCGTGTCTGCGTGCGTATTGGATAGTTCCACCAACGAATTCAAAACGAAATTCTTCTGAAAATACAACACAAAACACTTGAAGACGACACGCACGGGGAGTGCAACGCATTTGTTTGCGAGACCCGAGAGGTTTTTCACACGAATTTTGATGGTTCAAGAAGTCATCCATATTCAATTTGATTGACGATGCTGGAAATTGAGCAAATATGTAGTCGTCAGACGCAAGCCACACGGGCAACCAAGTCTTCATAAGACTATTCTTGCGCTCAGCATGCGGACGACGGTGTTTCGGAAGAAGAGGAAATTTTTGAAAGAAAAAAACGTCGACGACGACGAAAAACTCAATGAATTCTAGCATCTTCTTTTAATTACAACCGAATGAGGGTAATTTCGGTGAAATGCGGATTATCTGGTCGTTCAGTGACAGCTCCCACAGTGTTGTGCCTCTGATGCTTCACATATCGAATTATTGAAAAAGGCAAAGGAAAAGCAACGCACAATCTCTCGCAAAGACATCGATGAAAAAAACCAAGCACCCGAAAAAAATGAGAAGGAAAAATGAGAAATTATTCTTCACCCAAAAAAATTCACATCAACAACCGATGGCGATGCAACATTATGTAAGAATGCATTGGATCGTATCGACCATGTGAATGGTATCAAATGGATCGAAATGCATCGAATGGCATCTAACGCATGCGTAATACACCAACAATGGGCAAAACGCATCAGATTTGACATTCAAAATAGGGTCCCATTCGGTACGGTGGCCGATGGTGCGCAGACAGAAATCATGTTTGAGAAAAACACTATCGCACAATGGACCGAATGGACGGCTCCGCTATTGCGAATCGCTGCAAAGCAACACAAAAGAAGAAGAAGAAGAAGAAGAAGCAAACATTCATTTTCATTGCAAATAATCAGATGTAATCCTTCAGCCATTACACAACAACATTGGCTCACAGTGGAACAATCGACGACGACGTTGATTTCTTCTTCTCTTCTTTCCATCTTCGGAGACGGTCCGAATTCGCTTGACCAACAAACATTTCATTCATCCATTGAAAACGCTTTCCCATTCACCGACGGTGCGCTCGTCACTCTCATACCGAGATTTGTTTCATTTTCGGGATGGCCGCTTTGGACCGCATCCGAATGCACGACCAACTGGATTATCGATCACGGTTCAAGATCACTTTTCTTGTGTACGACTATGTTCCGCTGCGTCATCGGTGTGTTTTTCAACTTCCCACCGGTGTGTCGTCAGGTAGATTTTTTCTCTACGACTTTAGTCAGTGGCATGTGTGAGTGTGTGTGAGTGCGTCTACGATTGAACGTACCTGCTCTCAGGTACGATTTCTTACGTTTGTGCGATATTCAAACTTATCTTTTTAATATAAAAGAACCTGAAAATTGAGTACGCATTCACAAACACATACACTCACACACACACCAATACACTGGCGCATCCGATTCACTTCCATTCAAAAATCGTTTTCAAATCAAAGACGAAGCCCAAGTGAAAAAAACTATGCCTCGATTCTCATCGCACACCAGCATCAACCTCGGGAAAATTGCTATTCACATGAGATGAATGTGTGCTGTGTTTTGTGATCGAGCGCAGCAGTAACAACAACAACAACACAGCGAAACCGAGAAGAAATCACCAAAAGAGAAGAGAAAGAGAGCCGAATAACAGAAATGTGTAAAAGAAATCAAAATGAATGGAACCCCCGAAAATGCACTCAAAAAACTGAACAGCCTTTTAACATTCCAGTCAGGCATCGCGTGGTGAGTTCAGTTCGGCCACCAAAACAGACCGGGTCCAGAACGCACCGAAGGTATATGAAAAAGGTGACGATGATGGTCTGTTTGGGAAATAACACAGTTGAATCGGAGACGGAACCCAACACACCGACAGGATCTCGAGCGATCGGTCGGTGTGATAATGATGTGTCGGCGAATGTCGTGCCACACCATTCGTCTCGTATCGTCGGGGGGTGCTCCGTCAGTTCCGGTGTTTTGGAAGGCGATCCAATCGATAAATTCCATTTTCATAATCGCCGTTCCGCTTATCACCACCGCCCGATGAGTTTGATAAGCCCCACCGTATTTCTCCTTCTTCTTCTTTTTGTTTTGATATCGACTCGCTCTACGCTGAACGATCAGCGTTTTTGCCTCGCGAATCAAATACAATATGTCTGCCATTGTTGACATTCATCGTGTGGTGTGTCATTGAAGGCACTGATTAGTGTTTGTCGAAGCGATTTATCAAAAAAAAAAAAAAAAAACGAAGATAAAAATGTTGCGATTGTCGTTGCATTGAAATCGCACGTTGGGGCACAGCCCAGTTGTCGAAAACGCTAATGAAATGCGTCGATAACATCACACCCGGGTGATGGTCGATTAATCGATTCGCTGCTTTGACCATTGCACTGCCTGTGGCTCACGATCACTCTGCGGCAGATCGACCGCCCTGGTAATGCACCTTTGACATCGCATTCACATCGCATGCAACCGCATCGAAGCGATTTCACAAGCAATTCCACCTCGCACGCATATTCCATTTGTGAATCTTGTGAATATTGTGACTTTGTGAGGCCTAGCGTTTTCCACTGCTGACGCTGTTGTTGTTGTTTTGCGTTATTCGATCTGCAATTGAAAAATAAAATGTCGTTTTTATCTGTGCGTTAACGATTACTTGGAAATGAATGAGCGAATCACGTGAACGTGTTGATCGAATGGAAAACCGCGAGAGGTTAGAAAGAGAGCGAGTAAAGGCGGATAATACTGAAGGAGAAGGAAAAAAGGCGACGAAAAACCGCAATAAATCCACAGCGCAATGTGCAGCGACAACGTTGAATGGTGTTGAACCGAATCGACCGATTCGACGATGCAATCATTAATTATGGATTTTTCAACGTAATTCATCGGTCGGTGTATGATGCCCGAGGGTCCAATGGATGGCGGTAGGGATGATTACACCAGCAAGTGTTGCTGTGGCAAAGTGATACAACGTCAATGCAACCCTGTCACGTTAAACACTTTGTTCGAGTAGGTGAATCACGTTGAAACGCAATGACAATAGCGATTGTCGCAGTCACAGCCGTTTGATACGAATATCTGGATATTCAACTTCAAGTTCTAATTCTCGGGTAAAAATCTCGATGACATTCGGATCGAGTTGTTTTTCCATCAAACACACACACACACACATGGACTTGAGTACATGAGTGCCCGCAGAGCACTTTGGTCATAGTCATCGATGGCATTGTGGCTTCGCCTCCGGAGTTCAACGTGTTGTGTGGACAGAATCATCGATGCTGTCGATTGTCATTGCTGATCATTTTGCATCGATTTCGCATAACATTTAATGAAATCACTGTGTATGACATCGTTTTGCCAAAGCCACAATATCAACATAGTCGAGGCTGAGGAACATCTGAACGTTGACTGCAGTGACGACAAACTGCAAACTGCATGGAAGCGACACATCAAAAGCCGGTTTTCTTTCCTTCGATAGACTTGGTTCACCTTCTTCTTCTTCTTCGATTCGCTTCGCTTCGATCTCGTCGTTGTCTTGATTTCATTTTGGTTCGGTTGCTCGACTCACACCATTCTTAAATGGTGTATCGACCAATAACAGGAAATCAGACCGGCTCGAAGTTCATAAACGTTGCGTTGCGATGCGTTGTCGATGATCGGAAAGGCACTTGAAAAACGTTTTCAATAACAAATCACTGGCGTCATTTCGTTTGAAAACGATGAGTTTTGAATGAAATTGGCAAAACGCTAGAGAAAATGGTTGGAAAAGGTCACACAAAATGACACTTTGATTGGATTCGCCCCGATTCGGGAATTCCAGTTCATTCATTCATCAATTTGAAACTTTCATTTTGTGTTTTCGTTGAATTTCGGCTCCAACTCCATCAGGTCGACAATGTGTTTGCATCGTAAATTATCGGAAGAGACAAAATTGTGAAAAACAAGTGCCAGCTATCGCACAACGATAGCAATTTGGCGAATTTGAATTTCACAAGAAGATCTCACTGAGATTAGATGAGCGATGCGTCATCCAACGAGTCATTTGGCTTCGATTTGTATTTGCTCATTTCGCTCGATTTCAACAATTCAAGGTTTTGTTCAATCTTTACATCTCTTTCCATCTTTCTATCTATATCTTTCACTCTATCTCCATCTCTTTCTCTCTCATTCACTTCTCCCCCGAAATGTCTGAGCAAAAAATTCTAATGGAAATTACTTGAGATGGTTCGACTGATGCGTCGAAGCATCATCTTAATTCACCGCACCGCACGGGCACCAGCAAAAGCGCGACGACGAAGGGCTACAAGAAAAAAATGAGAGAAAAAACATGTAATAATAACAATAATTCATCAGTCATCATAGTTGCGCTCATAAAAACATATAAAAGCAATTATCGCAACGCCACATCAAAGGCAGCATCGAATGACGAATGGAAAAGCA
>JANSTV010066530.1:0-11219 GCA_027564135.1 Lestremia cinerea
TACGCAAACACACAATGACAAAAATAAAAACAAATCGGTCACCCCTTGTGGCCTATACGCTTCAACTTGATATCGATTCTATTGAGATTCGATGGACGAAATGACAGCCGCAAATTGAGTTCGAAGCGAAAATGCGATGTCGGTAGCTCGATGGACCGATAAGTTAAGAAATTGTTGAATGGGTCCGCTAATAGAATTCGTCTCCGAAAAGAAGAGAAATTTCTTTTCTTTCCTTCTTTTCGCCATTTGCTCTTTGCTCCTCGCTTTCCGGAGCCCACTTTGCTGCTCCTCGCCCATATCTCGCCAATACGAATGTCAAACATTTCATCTCTCGAAGTGGAAAATGCACGACGGAAATTTTCGCCGAAAGAACAACCACCAGCCATCCGCTCCCAATGCGATAAAACATTTCATGATAAATTATTATAATTTTTTACGTTTTCAGCAGAAAGTTTTCGATTTTAAACTTTTCACTTTGGCCAAAAGTTAAGCGACCGATAAGGATTTTTAGTTTTTGAGTTTTTCTTCGAGTTGAAAGCAGTTTTTCGCCGCTTCATTCATTCGCTCTTTGCTGCGGGCGGTTCTTGGCGACGAAACATCGACCCTATTCATTTCCATTAGATTGACCCGGGCCGCGGAGTGGGGGAGTCGGGGTAGTTTGCCACTTGAAGGATAATTAACTGCTGTGATTACTTTGAGAGTAGTTGACGGGTTGATGACGATCAGGTCGAGTAGCTGGTGTTTCTCAATGCAACGCAGCTTAGCTATACTTTGGTTCTGAGCCAGTTGCAACGTTTCCCGGAAGTGGATCATCACTCATTCAGAGCCCGCCGCTTCAATGGATTTGATGCTGAAATCATCTCAGAATGGTGATAAGACGTCTTTCACTTACTGGCACCGGAATTGCCCGGCAGTCATCCAAATGCGATAAGGAACGAGTGAGGTCCGTTGCTCGAGGCGCTGATTGTTTCGCTGTTTGCGTTTTGAATGCGTTGCGCCATCTTCCGTAGATGCATGTCGTCATTTGGACAACGGAGAGGAAGATGGCGCTGTGAACAATGGTTCGTGTTCTGGATAAGCCAGCGAAATTGCGCAGAAATGTGAAATGATGGAAATTGAACCGAACGAAATGTCAAACACCGCGCATTGTGTGTTTTGGTAAGGGCTGAGAACACGACAGACTTTTGAAGGAAGCAATTCAGTAAAAGTTATAATTGTCTTGCGGCTTGAGAAAAACATCATCAACACAATGTCCGACGATGAAGATCAAGTTTGCCGATTTGGCACACCGCTGGATCCAATAAAGGAAGGTGAGTATTGCATTCGTTTGCAAACGCAAGTACTTTGTTTATGAATCGTGTGAATGCTTTCGGATTGCAGACGAAGTACCTTCGAAGAAACCAATAACCATCGACCAGCAAATTGCCACTGACAGCAATGGACGTCGGAGGTTCCATGGAGCATTCACCGGTGGCTTCTCAGCGGGCTTCTGGAACACTGTTGGATCGCAGGAAGGATGGACACCCAAAGAGTTCAAGAGCTCGCGATCGGAGAAAAACAGACTGGCTCAGCAGATGCCGACCGACTTCATGGACGATGAGGACATGGGCGAATTCGGAATTGCACCACAGCGTATTCAAACAACCGAAGATTTTACTCCAGCGGAGGAGGAAGATGGCCGGAAGCGAAGTCGACAGAAGCGGAAATTGCAAGCGCCCAGCGAAGGACCCATTCCAGGGACTCCGGTTTTGGACATGTTTTTGGAATCCTGTCGCGATAAAGTTGCCGTGCGATTATTGAAGAAAATGGGCTGGAAAGACAAACGTCCGTCGCGCCAAAAAACGAAAGAGAAGACACCGCCGCCAGCGGAGAGCGAAAAAGAGGAAAACGAAGAGGAAGAAGAAGAGGAAGATTCGGGAAGAAGAATGTATGCATGTGATATGGGACCGATCCGAAGGCCTCAAGCCAGTGACGACGACTCGGGAGGTGTGAGTTCGGACGAGGAACTCACCTTTGACGAAGACGAATTCGAGCCGTTTGTTGCTGGTTTGAAGACCGATCGATTCGGATTGGATTATGTTGGATTGGATCGTCATGCATTCTTCGGAACGAATTCATCGCAGCCAAAACAGCAGCACATAAATTTGTTTTCGGCTTTCGAGGTGGTCGGCAAAAACAACAAGAAATTGTCAATCAAAGGTCAAGCTTTTGGCGTTGGTGCTTTCGAAGAGGATGACGACGATATTTACGCAAAAGACGACATGAGCTCGTACGATTTCTCGCTAGATGACGCTGCCAAAGCAAAAGCTTCGAAGAAGCTGAAGGCGATTCAATCGTCAAATTGCATCGAGGGGTTTCAGCCGTCGACAATGTCACGGAATCCGAATAAGAAGAGCTACGTCGTGGAGCCGCCTCGGGCATTTGAACCTCGGAACTGGCTGAAGCGTCGAACGCGTTTTGGTCCAGAGGTTATATCAGATGAGCGTGAGGAGGAACCGCCGAAAATTGTTGGTCGACACGACTTAACGGCAAGCGAACGTGGAAGCATCCTGAATGACAAGTCTGAAAAGCCGGAAACTCCTGCCCCGACTCTGACAGTGGATGACTTGCTCAAGGCTGCTGGTCTGAAAACGATGAGTTTTGTCACAGAGTCCACTGAGGCTGACGACAAGGAGACCAAGAAAGAAGGCTTGACGGAGGCTCGATCGATTTCTCCGACACTGGCGGAAAGTATTGAAAACATCGCGGACAAGCTGCAATCGGCTGTGCAGGAGGAGAAACCGGCCGGTCACCGCTTCGATCCAAAATTCGTTCCATTCATTTCAGACAGGTTAGATCTTTCAATTCTCTGCCCAAACCGTTCTTTCAACTCAATTTCCAATTTCCAGGTTTGTTGCGTCGGGAAGCAGCGATTCAGCTGAAAAGGAGAAACCCAAAGTCGAGGTTGTCGATGAAACGCCAAAGGAAGTGAAAGTGGTTCGGACGAAAGTAATTTGGAAGCCCACCCAAATGCTCTCCCACAAAATGAACGTCGAAACGCTTGGAGGGTGAGTTTCTCGTCTGTCAACCAAAGCGATGAATCACTCACGATTCGATATCAATTTCAGAAACAAAGCCGATCACCGACCGAATTCATTTTCGCTGTTCAGCTGTCTGACCGAAGGGAACGAGGATGCCAAGAAACCATTGCAGTTCACCAAGTCCAAGCGATTCTTACTGGATGACGAAAACGAAAAGGCGAAGGAAAGCCAACGCGAGCGAGCAGTTCAGCGGAGTGAAGAGCTGGCGAAGAAACCTCTTCCAAACAACGCATCTAACCCGTTTTCGAGAGCACCGTCGAATATCGGCAGCAATTCTGTCAAGGCCGCTGAGACGCCACCACCATCATTCAAGCCCTCAACACCAATCACCACGAAAATCGTCAGAGAAACGAAAAAAACCGAACTCGAAATGAAGATTATCAAAGCACAAGATAAGCCTCCGTCCCAAAAGAAGGACATCTACAAGGCAATTTTCGATTCGAGCGATGAAGACGAAGCGCCGGAAGAAGGAAATGAATCCTATTCAGTCAAGGTGAATCCCTTTGCTTCGACAACACCATCGGCCTCACACGTCCAGAAGGAGGCCTTGTCCAAGTTGACCTTCGATTTGCCCAGGACAGCCCAGGAGATTAACGTCCTGCGGAATACATCGCCTCCCAGAGGAATCTTCGCCGGGTTGCTCTCGAAGGTGGCAGCAGCTCAGGAGCCTACCAAGAAGCCAATCGATGAAGCCAGCTCACAGAAGAGTCAAGACAATCCTTTGGATAGTGCTCTGCCACCAGAATATTATGGTCCAAGCCTTCCAAGGAGTGCTCCCGTTAGCAAGGCGAAAGATGCTCCGCCCATAAGCCCAGAGATATCCACAGAGCGAAGGCTCAAAATCGACAAAGGTATTTACTTGGAGGAGAAGTGGGTAGAAAAATCGTCATCGTCCAGCAAGAAGGAGAAGAAAGAGAAGAAAGAGAAGAAACCTGAAAAAGACAAGAAACATGACAAGGACAGGAAATACGAGAAGGACAAGAAACACAAAAAAGAGAAAAAGCACAAAAAGGAGAAAAAGCACAAGAAAGAGAAAGAGAGAAGTGATAAGAAGAAGCGAAAATGATGAGAATGTGAACGGCGAGTCGCGCAGAATAAATGAAACGAATATTATTTCTCGTTTTCGATGCTGTCCATTTTATTGATCTTCATTCCTCGAGGTTGATATCACCGGCGAAAACATTAGGCCTCTTTTCTGTCGACCAACAAAAATGGAATTTCCAGTTCGATCGAAATTAATTATCAATTCCACATCAAGCCGCGGTTTGGTATCAATATTTCAAGGACAACCGGCAACATTCTATTGAACCCATTTCGACAGCATCACTCGTTTGCGTTCTAAATTCAAATGATTGGAATACTACAGTCGAATTATGTTCGATGCAGGTGATCGAGGCGGCGGACTAAGTGTATTCGTTGGAACCGGTGGACTTTGCTGGAACTGATTTGGTTGAGCTGTTTGGCTCTGCTGGAACTGATTCTGTGGAATAGGCTGGCCTTGCTGGAACTGATTCGGCTGAGCTGTTTGGCTCTGCTGATACTGATTCGGCTGAGCTGTTTGGCCCTGTTGGAACTGGTTCGGCTGAGCTGTTTGGCCCTGCTGGTACTGGTTCTGTGGAATTGGCTGGCCCTGCTGGAACTGATTCTGTGAAGCAGGCTGATTCACTTGATTCCCTTGAGCCGGTTGATTCAAACCAGAAAGCTGATCCCGAATCACATTCTGATAGCTCTGGAACGAGTTTTCCCATTCCTTTTGGAATTTATCAAACGAGTTCGACACTCCATCCGAGTGTTGCTGTTGCGCGTTGTAGATTTGTTGAGCGTCGACCCCTCCGCAGTTCGTGCAATAGAACGAATTGTGACCTTGGCTCATGGATGTGGCGGTGTCCCAAACCGATAGACCAGGATGTGGATTCGGTTCGTCCGTAGTCACCTCTTTCAATATCACACCTGTAGAAGATCAGAGAACATTTCATTGATATACCTCATCAAGGCCTCGAGCCACAATTCACACCTCTTTCATCGAAGCAAACTCGATTCCGGATGAGTTTGGTCAAGTCATCGTTTGTCTTCTTTTTGGCCTCGCATTTGATGCTTCCGCTGGGGCAATCGATTCCATCACAAGATAAAATACCTGTTGGGATTCGTTTGAATTAGTTGACATCATCATCGCACGCACACGAGAACGAGCAACGAATGAGCGAAACGTTTGCCCCGATACTAACCATTGCGGGTGACAATTTGAATGTCACCGTTTTGTGAAACGTTCAATTGCGGTCGCGCACTGGCAAACATCAATAACATCACCGAAAAAACAACACCAGTTTTGAAGAGAGCCATCGTTCACTAACTCGAATGTCACGACCAAAGAAACCGATAAAGCTGTGCTTCGAAGCGTCGCCAGTCGACTGAACGTGCCGTCCGAGATGATAGCACGAATATGCCTACATGATTCTGTGAGATTCTTTAAAAAAAAATAAAATAAAACAACTCGCTTCGGCCTCGATCAACGCAACTCATCACGACGATGTACAGAACGTGATTCTCCATGCAAATGCAACAATAGACCTACCGGATAATTAATACTTTCTTGAATTTTTCCGTTGTCGCTTCATTTACTCGTTTTTGCGGTGCGATCTTCGCCAGTTCACCGTTGCGCATATTCATATTTGTTGATGTTTGCGTTCACATTATTCGGATTGGGTATCTGTTTTGCACTTGGTCCAAGCGGATCGCACCGAACAGGAACTGGAATCAAGACAAGTTCGTCATGCAACGCTCAAGCACTTACCTTACAAGCACAACGCCGATCATTCGCAGGTTCGATACTCCGTCGGTCGAATGCAGTTCGCCATTCCTCTTCGCTTCCTCATCGCTGACGATCTTCAGCACGTCACCTCATTTGCATGCCGATAAATATTGGAACGCAGTTTGTGGTCGGGTTTCTCGTGGATGCTTCTCGTTCACAAAACAAGAACAAGTTTGGCCGATTGTGTGGAGCTGATTGCGATGCATTTCGAGTCGATTGCATTTGGTGACGAACTGTGTGAGAATGTTTCGGTCGTTGGAAAGCCCCAAATAGGCGGACATTCAAAATGCATCTGTTCATCCTGTGTTTGTGAATTCCACGATGGACCGGACAAACCGACCGTATTTCTGGTCAATAGACGTCACCTTCGAAGAAGCGAAAACACGTTAGACGGGTTATTTATCGTCACATGATCCGACCGCAGCACTCGATGCGTTCGGGAAGACAACTTGTTTCCGAAATCGAAACGCTTCATCGTTCGCGCCAAAGAAACCAAGCACATTTTTAACATATTTTTTTTTATTTTCTCCATTTTTTTTGTTTAATTCTTGTTTTGGTTGGTATTTACATTTATTTTTGTCATTATTTTTTATAATAATTTCATGCTTATTACCGTTCTATATTTAGTTGTGTCTTTGCAGTTTGTCATCGTCAACTTTGCATCGTGTGAATTGGTTTTTATTTTCGTCGGAACGAGTTTTCTGCTTTAGTGGGTGCCGTTTCGCATTCCGAGTGGAATCTTCGAGAGTTAATTGAAAGGAAATGGGTTTTATTATATTTATTTTCGCGTATTTTTTGTTGGTTTTAGCGCCCGTTGAGGTCATTGATCTGCTTTCATGGGTCTGCCATATCAAAATCACGATCTTGGGCGTTCTTAGCGAGTCAAGTGGCTGGATTTGGTTGAAATGATTGGAGCTGCTATGTTTTCAACGACAATGAAAATTGGAAAAAGAGTCTTTCAAACTTCTCAAGTTTTGCCGGAACCAACTAAAGTTCAATCTCCCGCCAACGATACAAAGGAGTTTCATTCCTCTCTTGAAACTGTCCAGTTTTAAAACAATTGATTTTTTTTTTTTAATTACTTTCATTCAATACTTCTTAACTTATGGGATTGATGATTATCATTGTTTCTCATTAACATTATTTATGAATTAATGGGATTATTATTGTGATTTCCAATATTCCGAAAAAAAATTGATTAAAATCTCTTCTTTGTTCTTGGAATGAAATTCTTTGCTAGCAAATAGCCTTACCTCTTATCATTTGATTATTTATAAAAAGTGTGACACAAATGCATTCAATTGCCTGTTTTCGTTTCTCATAAGACAAGTCTATGAAGGTGGACAGAGCCTATTATGGGGGAATCGGACTCGGATTCGGACAACTGCTGACAAACTCGGACAAATTCGAACCATAAAGAGAATGAGAATCTCCTCGGATTTGCTCGAAATTGTTCGAAAGTGTCCGAATTTGTTTGGATTTGTCCGAATTTCTTCGAATTCGCCAGAAAATGTTTGAATTCTTCCGAATTTGTCAAAACTTGTCCGAAATTGCCAGAATCCGTTCGAATTTGTCAGAATCCGTTCGAATTTGTCAGAATTCGTCCGAATTTGTCGGAATTCGTTCGAATTTGTCCGAATTCCACAGAATTTGTCCGAATTCCATAGAATTTGTCCGAATTCCACCGAATTTGTCCGAATGTGCTCAACATTTTCCAAATTCTTTTGAATTGAAATCGAACTTCACCGAATTTGCTCGAAGTTGAATCGATCCAATTCCCTCAAATAGGCCCTGCATATGGATCGGGCAGCAAGATAGAAATCACTCGATTTGACCAAAAGTGATCTGCTCAAATGTGTGCGCCGCAATCAAATTAACAATCGGAATGCTCTAATTAAACACATAGTCTACGCTTCAGGTTCAATAATTTCTCTTAAGAATTGCAATTATCGTCGATTGGATCGATCAAATAAACCAAAAAAAGTGTTTTTTCTTTCGTTTTCCTCTTCGCAACCGACAACAATTTAAATTCGTTGTATTTGATTTCTGTTTGTTTATTCTGTCATTTGCTGTTTTCCGAATGAAATTGTTCGATTTTGCACTTTCCGTCAATGGCGCTGTTACTCATTGCGGATGCTCATCGTGAAATGAGATTCAAGTGTTTGCTCTGTGCGCTGCTTCGCTGAAGAGTATCCAACGTTTACACAGTTTTTCTGTTTGAATGATTGAATTAACCTGAAGTGATTCTTCGGACTGATAGTGTTTCTGTTGAGTAAAACTGTTTCATTTCCTATTTACACGAATTGTGTCACTCAGTCCGGGCAAAATCCACAACAATGACCTCAAAGCTAATTGAGTCGCCTTTTGCACTCTTGTTGTCCATTTTTTTCCTCCTTTTCTTCTAAATATAAAATTGATCATTTTCAATTCTCTTTAAAACATTCTGTTCTTATCACCTAAAATCACAATTTGATCGTTTTCGCAATACATTTTCATTGAAATAATTCTCTCATTTCTTCTTGTTTGCCTCTTTCTCCGTTAATGCAAGTGTCGAAAGTGCGTGGATGGGAGCCAGTTGATGAAGTGAGGATGCTTCGAGATGGATAGGACGAGCGCTAGCGATCGGTTACAGACGCTGAATGTCTTCTCATCCCCCGCCTCCCTCTTCCCTTCAAAACGGATCCACAATCAATAACTCAACTCGGAGCAGCAAATGAAACCTTCGCCAGCCTCATCCCCATCGAAAAGCAATCAAACCAAACCATAATTGACCGCAGTCAGACCGGACAAAGCGCAGGAAAATCGGTGAAAAAGCAGACAAATAACACAAATGGAAATTACAAAGTGAATGTCTTTCAACGAGTCAATTGAAGTATTGCCCCGTTATTTTTTCGCAATCTCTTTTTGCGGCCATACCCTTTCATTAGTGACATTTGAAATTATTGCTGGAATTGATTTGCTACTGCGACATTCAAGTGGTTAATTACTTTCATTCGAATGCCGTCTCTTGTCGTTCATGACAAATTTGATTTCGTCTCGTTTGTTGCTTTTGTTGTTATTGCTGGGTTCCATGCATCGCATTCGGATGCCATCGAAACGAAATGACCTTTATCTGCCGGTGGGCGGACAGTCGCTTTGATCGAAACATCGTAATTAAATTGCTCTTCATTTATACATTTTAATATTGCTAATGCATTAGCATGCCTTTGCGGAGCCGACATTCGTTCGCAATGAGAGGGAAGCGCAAACAAAAAAAATGCACACGCAAAAGCAAAAATGCGACAGAAACAACGCAAAAGGAAACGGTGAACATTCGAGAGAAAAAATCTTTGATGCGGTGAATGACGGCTTTGTCATTAAACGAACTGATGGCAGCACACGCAGAATGCGATGTGAGCGCTTCAATGGGCTGAACACAAGCAGGCTTTGGGACCGAGCGTGGTATTCCCGCGTGCCCGCGTGTGCGGGCGTCGAGTGTGAAAAAGCAGGCTTGTGTTCGAATTGTGGTTGATCTGTTATTATGATTGAGTTGCGGTCGGCGTCGTCGTCGTCGTCGTCGTCGTCCTTTCCCAACCACTCCACCACTAAACATTTTTCTGATTCGTTACGTGCGTTCCCTTTCCCACCCTCTCGTTCTCTCTCTCTCTCGTCGCTACTTCAATGCCATTTCTATTTTTATTATAAATAATCATGGTTTGCGTTTTTCTATGGCTGTGATTTTGATGTTCGTTCCAATTCGCAGTGCGAAACATGTTGCTCATATTTAAAAATTGCTTTTGACATTTCTGGTTTGGTTCACTGCGCTGCCATTGTTTCATGTGAACCACGAGCTAGTGCTGCTGCACACAATCTTTTCATTTGGTTTCGCATGAAAAGGATGTAATCATCATCATTTTCAATTAATCAACCGCGAATTAACAATCAATGTGGAGTGTGGATGGGTGGGAGAGAGCGAGAGAGAGAGAGAGATAGAGGTGCCTCACTCCGAATCTACTTTCGCTCTCGTTGAATTCCGCGATAAAAGTATTGGACATTGAAAATTACACGCTCCGCTAATGGCTCATTTCAATTCGAGCCCCATTTTTTGTCCAGCCATTCATCGACGTTGTTGTGGTGTTTCGACGCTGTTTTTTCCTTTCGAAACTCCAATTGATCCGGAACTGGTGTTGATGTCTGCCATTCGATCCATTTACCGAATTCCATGCACAAATGTTGTCCTCATTGAATCGATTGTGCTGGTCGGACACGGGACTATCAACACACGACAACGACAACGCTAACAACATCAACCGTCGATAATAAACACAGCCATTGAATGCAATAAATAATAATTATTTTGTGGTAAAATGACATGTTTTTGGCCAACGAGATTATAATGCGGTGCTTTTGTTGTTTTGCGGTTTCACGTGCAAGTGAATTTCGCGACTCGAACAAAAGTGCGATAATTTTTGTGCAAATTTTGCGGGAGCCGCCGAGCGAATCGATTGAAATTTGGTGATGGTTTTGGCGCGTGAATTGAAATGTCATTCCGACGAGGCGAACGCAATGTGGCCCACACGCAGCGAACATGAAAAATTACATTGGTTTGCCCATCAGACTGAGGTTGATTTGGATTTAGATTGGAATCGATATCAGGACGCAATCCGGCCAACCGAAAGCGACTCCACCCTCAACAGGGAAAAAATAAACATAAAAAAGAGGTTCCGGTCAACATCATCGTGTAGGCCATCATCTATCATTCGACTGAAACAAATATCGACGAGGATAGGAAAAAACAGCCTCGTCACAAAAATGCGTATCCCTTTTCCCAACATGCATTGCCTTGGGCCTTGAAAATATACCATTTTCTCGTCATTCTCTGTCTCTCGCTTTCTCTCCTGCTCTCTCTCTCTCACTTTGTCTGCGCTCTTTGGTGTACGACGTGTCCCTTCTCCCTTTTTCCCTCTCAGTTGCCGTGAATCAATAACAATTTATTAGGCCGAGACCGTCTGTATGACCGGGCGATTTACTTCGACTCATTAAAATTTACGTGACAAACCAAAACAATCTTTATTAAATCAAAATCATAATTATCTTCTTAACAAACTTTCGTTTTTTTCTGAGCCTCTTCCCTCCTTTTTACCCTTCAACATGCCGAATGAACCCTTTCCGTTATGCTAATGAATCGAGCACACAACGGATGAAAAAAAGCAAACTTTTTTTGTCTTAATTTTTTTTGTTTTTTTTCGTTTTTCGTTTTCAACATTGGCATTCGGCTAATAGATGGCAAAGGGTTAAATTTATTCATGGGCGAAATCCATGCACGAGAAACAGAAACCGTCGAGGATGAA
>JANSTV010066541.1:0-11218 GCA_027564135.1 Lestremia cinerea
CACCGACATTCAATCCCACCATAAAAAGAGATGAATTTAAAATTCAAATGCGATCATAACGTTTGCAATTAAAACCGAGCGCACGGAGAATTGATTCCGATACACCAGTGGCCGTCACGCCGTTCCACCCGGGACTGATATCATCTCTGCATCACCATACGCATGTCAATTTGGGCAGACGCACACGTAAAGTGCTTGATTTAGTATGCAATTTACGCCATCAAATCAATGAATGTTCGACCATTGGATAGGCTCACGACGTCGCATCGCAGCGATTCTGTGTTACATCACCCGACATTGATTTCGGATGCGTTGCCTGAGAGACACGCTGGAATGACGCTCAGTTGAGGACGGCGATCGCTTTGAGTCACAATTTGTATGGAAAAGTCTGCGCGTTGAAAGGCTATTATGAAATATGAGGTTTTAAAACGGCGATAAAATGCCGGTGAAAATTGATTCAAACATCGAAATGTGGTCGTGAACCGCCTTTGTGGAGAGGCAATGATCAATGATCGCGCGCTCAGTCACACCAACTTTTGTGCCAACAATTCAGAATCGTGTTTTTCTTCCACTGGACACATTGATTTATTCGATAAACGAGACAATGCGCTTGCTCATTGAAGGATATTCCATTGACATCGATCGTATCCACGGGCAAATGTCCCGAATGTTCACACGATTGGAAGCAATTGAACCATGACCCGGCTGATGTTAGACGCATCCGAGACGGTCACCAGCACATTCTCAACCGATTGTCCCCTTCGCCCAGATGGTGATGGTGACTGATGGATCTTCTGATGAATCAAAACTGAGTGAAAAGAGGTGAACTCAAATCAAGCACTGCATTCTCAATCGGTTGAGTTGCGTTCAAGAGCTTGTGAAATGTGTTGCTACAAAGCGACTACCTCACTTAACAACATTGCGCTTCTCCAAATAACCGTTTGTTGGAATGCATTGCAAACGTATCCCATCCGAAAGTCAATGAATCTTTCATTGTTACTGGCACCGGCGCACGTTGTAGCATTCGCCAAAGAATCGTTATTTTTTTTCCTTCAGTTTTTTCTTCTTCTTCTTTTTTTCGTTTCGTTTAACAGTCGTTTGTATCATCGTCACCAAGTGCTCTCAGCAAACTATCATTCTATCTCCCTCACACACACATACACTAACCCGTTCACT
This sequence comes from Lestremia cinerea, assembly GCA_027564135.1. Classification (NCBI taxonomy): domain Eukaryota; kingdom Metazoa; phylum Arthropoda; class Insecta; order Diptera; family Cecidomyiidae; genus Lestremia; species Lestremia cinerea. Next base: position 1,177 of record JANSTV010066541.1, read on the forward strand.
ATGCAGTGGTGAATCATTAAAACGAATTGAATCAAATGCTTCAGAAGCAAAGAAAAAAAGATGAAGAAAAACGCGACCAAAGAAAATGCCGAATGAATCGACCGACGGAAATGAAACGCTTACATTCAAGAGCTCGAAGATGATGAAGCAATGGTTGTCGAGTCGATGATTACAGAACAATGCAATAGAGACGATTAGTTGCTTGTGAATCGAATGCGACAAAAAAAAAAAGGATAGATTTTCAGCGTTCCGTGGTTGAAGTCAAACGAGAAGAGTCGTCGAAAGAGGAGGAAAGAAATTGATGCTGAAGCAACCAGTAGATAACATTTCGGAATGTTGAGATTCGTTTGAAAGAGGTTGCTGGCGAAGATGCGATTGTTCAAATGGGTGTTACATCTTGCGCTGGAGCGAGATAGTGCGAATGGTGCACGTGAGAAAATGCATAGTTTCCTTTCGAACCGCAAAACACCGGTGTGTCACAGCTCGTTCACTCTAATGTGATAAGACCCAAGGCTACCGGAGTCGTGTCATTAAGTTGTCTAAAAATGTTCTCGTCGAACGACTGGTATTGATCATTAATTTTGTCTCGGGACTGGTTTTACCCAACGTGCGGACCAATCGAGATGGTTGTCTCGAAATTGATTGCACCGTCAATTAGCTGTGATTTGCATCTTGAGAATCTCGCAAATTCGCTTAATCCGGTTGAATCGACTCGATTATTCCAATCGGTTGGAGATGCGCTGAGCATCATTCACTCCAATTCCAATTGGATTCGAAAAGCAACTGAAACGTCTTGCGCTTGGATCTGGCACACATCAACCATTGTGACTGTCTCAATGGGGCCCTTCGTTTCGCCACCACTTCTTCAACCACCGATCCATTTCTCTTTTCTTTAGTCTCGTTTCGGCGCATGATTCTCATTTAACCAAGTAATTCAATTCTTTTGTCTTGTGTCTCCCGTTGATGTTAGCCTTCTACACAGCCCAGTTACATGACATGACACTTTGAATGAATCCAATCTATAACTTGATTCACTGATTTGAATTATTGCATAAATTAAAAGCAATAAACGCTCACTTGCGATTCATTGAGACAATCAGCTGGAGAATTTCGTTATTGAATTAGCTGCTGTTTCGGATTGTGCGTTGGAAATTGCATAAGATGTCTGGTGAATTATGTATGCGATTTTGGGCTGAGGTTGCAGTTTCATGCACATTGTCGACCGCATCGTTGCTGTCTCCTTCTTCTGGGCAACGTTGTGAACGTTGAACTAAGCTCATTCTCTCCGCACTCGGCACGGTCGGAGGGCAATGCGTTTTCTAAACCGACCGCAGACAATAAATCATCGATCATCCATATTGGATACCGAACATGGCAATGAAATTACGTGAACTTGATTAATTGCCTTGCACCGCATGCATTCGATGCGATGGTGTGGTCTCAACAAACAAACAGCCATCCCACAGTGGCTGAATGGCCATTTACGATGTGATTATGTCAACATTCCGCCCGAAAACGAACGGTTGACTTGTACAAAATGACCGATCGCTTGTCTCATTCACAGAGAGACGATTCTCTGACCAAAACTGATTCGTCTGCCGCTGTGCTCACCTCCAACATTCAGTGCTAATTTCAAATAGTGCGTCATTGCATTGTTTGTTGACGATAAATTTTAGCGGCGGCGGCGGCGGCGGCGGCAGCGATCGCTCAAACAAATCAATGGCCATCACCGATGGTGATTGAAAACGGCATTCAAGCGCCCCTGGACGAATCGAAAGCAAATGTCACAAGGGTTCTGGCCGATGGGGTGGCAGTCAGTCAGCCGGACTTGAACAATTTGTCACACGCTGGATTATGCTGAACGGTCGTCCTTCAATCAATAATGTTGCGAATGTCGAAAGGAAAAGCGAATCAAATAGTTTTTATTGGCAAATGACTGGCATGGCTGCAAATCAAATTGAATTGGGTCGAATTTGCAACCGGGGCAATCTAAAAATGAGAACGATGGCGGCTATGTCGTCGCCGGTACTGTGTTAAATATTGTTTGCGGAAGTGTTTATGAATGCTTATTTTTGGTACACTTTGGATTTCTGGCAAACAAACCGAACCGAACCGACGAATACAATGAACTTTGCATTAACGCAATTGCCATTGCATAATTCATTGCGTTGACAACGGTGACGGCTGTGTGTGTGCTTTGTCTCCCCGTCTATGTGTGTGTGTGTGTGTGTGCGCGAGTGTGACTGTGACTTTCATGCGAAACGATTGAATGCATTTTCAGATTGTTTGTGTGAAATTCGGATTTGTGTTGGCACCGTGCATATCTCGTGCATTCGGCACGAAGGCAATTGGCCGAAAGGTAATCTTCAAACGTTGCGAGAGTGTTGTTGATGTGACGCGTTGCCTGCCGACAATATGCAAAATCGCATGCACAATGCATTGCCCGTTACATAGAAGCTGGCTCATTATGAGAACGTACCGTACAAAAGGCAGCCACTTGCGTGAATGCGTGTTTTGCTGCAAATGCAAACGGTTTCTCGTGAAATTTGCCACAAGTGATTCCGCTTGTATAATCAACACCGTGATGGATTCGTCTAATGAATCAACGGTGGCAAAGCATTTGCTTGATTAAAATGTCGGCTTTTGTTCGTTTTCGGCGTTGGCAGGAATTGAGAATTCATTTCGTTGATTGCATCGCATTGTAATGAAGTCGAACTCGCAATGAAAGACGATACGTGCTTGTGATCCACCCCTGACGGGTGGTGGTTTCGAGAGATTTGCGAGCGCGCAAAGTAGCCGAGGGACATTACTGGGAAAGACCGGCGTGTGGACGATGACCCAATAATTGAATTAAAATATTCATCTCAGGCGTTGATTTCGAGGCGAATGCCTGGTGCGAGCAATGGGAGAGACAGAGATAGAGATGGTCGCCGTCATTGCAATGCACATTCCGTGCGGAATTGGTCGTGCGAGCGGTCTCCGAACAACATCATCAAGATAAAATATTTGATGGGCTGGATGTACCTCAAGATTGCTTATTCTGCGTGAATTCAGCCGCTGAAATGGGTATTTCGGTGCTGGATATCGCAATAAATTTTCGGCTCAAGCCGATTTGGGAATTCGAAACAGTGCAACGTTGCAGTTAATGGGCAATGGACGAGGTGAATTCAGATTCAGCCGGTTGGTGCGTATTGCGTGCCCCGTACGATTCTATGATTGAGTTTAGTGGCCTTTGGTTTCGGTCGACGTCCCTTACTTTGAACAATTCACGGTAAACGTAAATGCAGATTTGAACTTGACGCAGTCCACGTATTCGACCTATTCACGATGACGAATTTTAGCGCATCGTAAAATTCAACTGATGCTAATTCAAGCCGCAAGCCAACCGGGCGAGTCGTAAGTTTTGACATTGAACGTTGAACATGCAGAAGAGAGAGAGGCATAGAGACTTGCCAGTAGAGTAAAAGAGAAAGGAAGAGGAAGAGAAAGAGAGGGAGACCTGGAGCAAACGAGAGAGCTATACCTGAAGAGAGTGATTAAAGCCTCAATCGATTAAACGAAAACGCATTGAAATGGAGCCACCACAGACAGAAATAATCATTTCATCACAATCCAACGGAATAACACGCGATGAACTGGGCAATCATCACGACCGATTGCCCCACACCGAACATAATTTGTAATTGATAATCTCATTTCGAAATGAAATTCGATCGATTGTTCGGTTCTTGATGGATGGGTGTGTTGCGACACGATATACATATCGGCTTATGTCGTGTCGCTTCATCAATGACCGTTGAATTCATCCGTAATGGCCATCGTCGACAGCTCAAAACCGAAACCAGAAAAAAGCCAGAAGAAGAAGAAGAAAAAAAACGTCAAACGAAATCGAAACAGAAACTCTATTGAACGCGCAGAGAAAGGCACTTCGATAGAATCGAAACCCATTGCGAGATATCTCTATTCAAGTTTCACATCATTTTTCATGAGCATCCGATTGTGCATGTTGTTCCCTCAGCTAACCAACCATGTCGCAAATGCGTAGCTCCTCGCATCCAGCATTCGTGACGAGTCATCGTCAGTTCCATCATGTGTGACTGACCCCAGCAACGACCTTGCATAATCACTGACGGAAGAGTAAGAGGCCGTCAGAGATGCTTTGCAAAGAGAGCAAACGAAACGATTTCCCTCCGACTGGATTTCATTCATCTGCGAAAAAGGCGCCGATTCGGGTCGATTTTGGCCGAATCGTGCCGAAAAGTCAATGACGGGCTTACTTTCGATCGTAATTCGCCTTTTTACTCCGTTGAATTTCATTGACCGATATCAATCGCTGATGAGCCCAACTACATCTGTTTGATGTGCTGCTAATGTAGATGTTGTACATGCGGAACCGATGCGTCACCAGCAAAGCCAATCAAAGCGAAAAACTAAATTAAACCGCTTCAGTGGCCCGATGAACATATTCGGTTGTTCTCGCTGATGGATTCTCGTGTTCATTTTTTTTTCTTTGTGTTTATGCGATGAGAGCATGATTGGTCGCTTGTGAAACACCACTGACAACATTTATAAATCATAAATTACGTTTCGTTCACAATAAAATCAAAATTGAAATGATTCCAACCGAAACTGGCCCACACTTCATCACATTCACACATCAAATTGATTCATGAGCATTATTGTTGTCGTGTTCGACAACCACATCTGTCTTGGCTCGGTCGACAGTCGCCGGTCGACAGTTCAACCGACGAAAAAAAAACGACAACGAGAAAAGAACAACACACAAAGCGAATCGAAAAAGCATGTCTCGTTTCCATTCGCCTCAAATATTGACGAATTCATCGATAGAATTGGAAGCGATCGTTTGGTTGAGAACATTTTTTCGGGACAAACGGCTCATTGTCGGTCAAAATTCATAAAAATCAACAGAGACGCCATCGTTTCGAGCAATTCGTAATGCTCTCGCAATAACATACGCACATAAATTACTTAATAATCGTCCCAAATGGCGAACCACCATAATTTTTCGTTGATTCGAAAGAGAACAAAACGAAAATGAAGAGAAGAAGGAGAAAAAACAATTTAAATTCGAAATTGAAGCGTTTTTCGCATCGATTCAGAAACGGTTCATTTCAATTTTTTTTTTCTTTTTTTTTTTAAATTTTCTATTAAAACGATTAATGAAATGCCTTGTTCGGCAGACGGTCTCTTTTCAAATTGCTATTTGTCTTTACAAATTATCGTTCAAACAAAGCGCCAAGGTGAATTGACTCGCCAAATGGCTAATGCGCATCATGCTGCGATCCGAACCAAAATATTCTCATTCCAACAATTCGACATTCGATTCTCATGAGTTATGCAATATGGGCTTTGATACGTTTTCGAGACATTTCAATTGTCGAACCGAAATTTATTCATTTCCGTGCGACTGGATTGTTTACACAAACGCACACACACACTGGCGCGAATTTGCGGGATTTGTTAGTTTTGTTCTTCTTTTCGCTTTGTTCGCTATCGTCGGTCGGTCGGTCGATCGGTCGCCGGGTCATCAATACGCAATCGGTAAATTTCTCTTTGAAAGAAAAGAAAAAAAAAAGGCAAAACCGAATTCGTTCATTCCGAAATGAAAAGGCATTGTTACATTTCGCTTCAGAATTGGCCACATTCGGCAAATCGGCTGCGTCACCTCAAGAGAGACTTTCAATTGAATACCAAATTGCGAGCCGCACAATGCAATTTTTCCTTTGCTTCTTTGCGCTGAGCAAGTCGGACGGGAAAAAAAATATGAAATATGAATGTCGATGTAGATTTTGACCTAAATTCATTAGCATGTCATTGTGTTCGCAACGAGGGATAAATTATCAATCATTAGCGAGCTCTGCGGATGATTTCATTCGGCGCTTTTGAAAGAAAGAAAGAATGAATCTCGATTTTGATGCGAACGGAACCGCTCGACGTCTTTGTCGGATTCTTCCGTGATTCGATTCGGAAATGGTCCACAATCTCCGATTAACCACTCAGCGCCATTCCAAGCGCCCGCCGCCCAAACAAGAAGCACACGACAATATTCCTCATCACGGAATCGACCATCGACCGCCATCATCTCTCTCCATGAGTAATGGCCCCGCAAAATTCCAAAGAAGCGATTCGATGATTCAATGTTTCAAAGTCCCCGAAAAAAATATCACGCTGAAAGTACCGTAACGCATTAATAAGCAATATTTATGATATTGTAAATAAGCTCGAGCAATTAATTGAAGGCAAATTACAATGAAAATATGAGCAGCGCCAGTAAAATACAATTTATCGAGAGTGAATGGCAAAGCAATGAAAATTCAACAGGAAATTTCTCAACAAAGGAACAATATGAGAAAAAGAATGTTTACAACGACTGAATGAATAAATTATGTGATCCGGAATGGAAGTAAGACTGAATGGCAACGAGATGGAGAGAGAATGACAACAACAACAACAGCAGAAATGCTGTGGGTCCGATTCTATTGAACAAACGCACGATCGATTGCGACCGACACACACACACACCATTCATCTTGGCCGTTTGCTGAGCTTGTCAGAGACGGGAATGATGTCATTTCTATTAACGACCCGTTCGAAAAAGAAAAACAGACGAACTGCATGAATGTGCATGTGCATGTGCAATTGATGAGGAAGGACAACAACAGCGAGGACACGTAATTTATGGATTGTATTGCTCCAAACTATAATTGGCCGAAAAAAGCAGATAAATATTTATTACATTTTCCACAAATCAATTCAGTTTGACAAAGTCGGTGACAGGTTGCTGTTCCAGTTCAGTTTGCGTCGCAAATTGGAGAATGACCTTCGTTCTATTGACCCGAAATCGAATCGAGTTGTTCAAATAGACATTTGGTAAAATGACTATTTTTTGACTTGGATCCGTTACGTGTCACACGCACGCCCCATTATCATCCACTGGGAGTCAAACAATCAACGATCAACCTAATCAAAACGAACCCTTCTGGCTCTCAAATCTTGCCATTCAACGGCCAATGGAAACAGTAAACTCATTCCTTATTCTTTCCTCTTATAGTACTCTTTGTCGTCATGGTCGTCCTCGTCGTCATCGTCGTCCTCGTCGTCCTCGTCGTCCTCGTCGTCCTCGTCGTCATCGACATCGACATCAAACAAGCAATAACAAACAAACAAACAAACGAAAGAAAAAAACCAAAACCAATAGAAAACATGCTCAGAACATAACAAATTGTGATATATTTTTTCTGTATTTGCTTTTATGTTTTTTTTTTTCGCTTTTGGCGAAGGCTAAAGCAAGGATTTGGTTATTTTGAAATCGGCTTGGTCCACACGATACATTAAACAGTTGCACACGAGCTGAAGCCGCAATAATAGGATTTTCTATTCGGTTGATGTTATGAATGATATCAAGCGAGTGTTCTGAATCGCATAAAAAAGCGAGAGAGCGGGAGGAAAGAGAAGGAGAAGCAAAAGTGAAACGCAAAAAAAAAAAAAATCGAAAAAAATAATATGAGAAAATACAGAATATTCCGCGTCGACTATCCCCCCGCGATGCATGAGCAAAGCACCAGCACTATGCCCGGGTTGCCATGGCGACCCATTCTCCCCGACGCCCGTGCTACTGTGTCGCACAAGCAAGCCGTTGCATTATGAATGCCGTTGTGCTTCAAGTATCCGAATGTGGCATCTCCCTCGCACAGACAGGTTGAATCTTCATTGAAATATGCGAGGTAGGAACAACATATTGTTTTTATGCTGAAGGCATTTCGATAATGCTGGCAGAACGAAGTGAAAAAGAACGGCGTCGATTCGTATCGGAGTTTAAAAGAGCGGCCAGGGAACGCAACCGACCCACCCTCTCGCCATCCCATAACCGTTCGTCTATTTCCAACTGACTGACTCTGCCAGCAATGCAAATATTCGCAGAATGGCAGAAGTATGCTGTTTTCGACACGGCGTCGATTTCGATTTCGTTCCAGAACTGATTCGATCGTTTGAAATTCCTTTGGCGAATGCCACACGAACCCGAGTAGGCGGCCGCACAATGTTTACGTTGAGTGTCCTTCAAATGTTCGGCAATCAATTCGTCAATCAAACTGTTGAGCACGTTTGCCGTGTGTTTGTGATAAGATGCGATGGAATTATGCGATAAAATCTCGATTGAAAACTATCAGAGAAAGACCATCAACGTGAACAAACTGTGTCAATTCTTGATTCGAAAGCGAAATACATCATGACAGGTTGCTTGAACGTTAATCGCTTTTATTTTGTCTTTCTTTTTCTTGTTGTTTTCATTCTTGTCGTGGCGTTTTTCTTGACGCTTGTGTATCGCGTAATCACCCACATCATGAGCAATACACAAAATGCGACAGAGGAAAAAAACAAGCTTTCGAATTAATATCGAATAAAATTACAGCACACATTGGACGCACGGAGCGCATTCGGTGCGGTCGCGGTTCGACTGGGTCGTATTTTTCAAACAATGTTATCGTCGTTCATTGTGTGTTTTGGATATCGTCGTTGTAACTGTCGTCGTCAACGTCACCGTTGACCGATTATTATTGATACAAATGGCATCCCGTCTAACAATCGACCCTTAATGAATTCCGTTTTATTGACTTTCAGTAGGTTTTCGGTGGCTTTTCGGTGCAACATTCACACACACACACACACACAAACAGACACTCTGTGAATGGTTTATTGTTGTCGTTGTTGTTTATTCCCGATTATCGGTGACAAACCGAGAATGACCGGTGAATCGGAGGGTTTCGACCCTTCTGGGTGCATTCTGCCTCGGGTTGGCTTTTCGAAGTGCATTGAACGGCTCATTAACCTTTACTGCGATTCACCACTTCCAGTGGATTCCAAAGACTTTCGTCACGTCTGAGACCCTCCCAAATGGATGCCCCTTCCAACTCATCCCTGCCAGAATCAACTCGACACCCGAAAAAACCATTCCAGTCTCAAACCTCCGGAACGTCGACAAACATTCCAATTGAAAACTCGGGCTCGAAGCGAGAAAAAACCTGTAAACTTTTTTGACAGTTTTGCATTGTATATTTAACTGTTTCATTCCAATTTCTCATCAACAACGTCATCGTTCAATATTGCCTGAAACGAAAATCGCTAACTTGACGTTAATACTTGGAAACATTCTTCAGCAGACGCCATTCATCAAACAATCAAGTTGAAATTCTGTTCGATCGTTTCTTTTCGTTTCGTTTCGTTTTGTTGTTGTCGTCTTCTTGCTTACGTTTCTCGTTCGTTTGCCAAACCACTGGGATGGGTTTGTTGCCATTCGATGTAATGTCGAAAAAGCGAGAAGAAAAAGAAACGAAAAAAAAAACGCTACAAAACTGACATCGACCGAACGAAAAACAACATTTCATGCACATTTTAACAGTGCGGTTGTGTAGTACTGATAATCATTCAGTTTGTGCAAGCCGTAAATTCTTAGCCACCGGCATTAAAACGAAGCAGAAGAGCAAAAATAAAACCAAACAGTGTTTATCGATTGTTGGCTCGTTTCAAAACTGAAATCTGGTTCTTGATGTGGAAATGTGTATGTTCCTTTTGTATTCCGTTCAGGCTGAGTTCGTTGAAGAGACGGATCAAATCCGGAACACAATTATCAGTCGAATAGAATTGGCAATGCGTTGCGATGCATTCAAACGATTTGATATCGAAGCAGATGCCGTGTATAGAGAACGTAGTCGGATGTGTTTGGTGCCGAAGCCGATGCCGATTAGCCGATACTGTTTAGGGCAAGCCAGAGTATTGATGAGTTTTCCAGAGAAATTCCAGTATTCAATCGCCAATATCATGTTCAGGTATGCCCTTATATGCGCTCGCTCAAATCGTCCAGCTCTTTTCTGTACCTACTCACGGACAACAACCCCGAAACGACCAAACAACAAAACAACAACATCTGCTCACGTCAGAGCGCATTCACACTGACAAATCTCTTCGTACTCTTCCTTTCGCTTCCATTCAATTTCAGTAATTGTACCTTCCCTTCGGCATAGCG
>JANSTV010066552.1:0-11217 GCA_027564135.1 Lestremia cinerea
TGCATGATGATTGACATGATTGGCATCGTTACGTCACAACCGTTGGCAATGTGGTCAAGAAATCCCATTGATCGTTTCGAATGTCATTGTTGTGTGCGCGATGAAGAAGCCAACAGTGGATTTGCGTTGAGCAACCGCCATTCGATACGGGATGGGATCATCAATATTCGTTTCAAAAATTCGACCGTTCACAGCGACTGGCTCTTCTGCTGGAACGGGAAGGATTGCCCGAAAACGACACCCAGTCGCTTCTAATTTCAGTCATTTGACGTCGGTCCGAATCTTCGGCCCGCCCCCTTCAGAACGATCCCTAAGCAACCATCGGTCGGTTGCGCGAAAAATATACCCGACAAATTCTAATTAACTGAAAAATTTGATTAATTTTAATTGTTTGTAAATAAACAAGCGAAAAATTGAGTAGATGCGAAAAAAGCAAGCCCGAAAAAAATAAACCACGAAATGACGAAAACGAAAAAAACCCAACGCATTTTCTTTTACGAAATCTCATATTTTTCTTTGGTCTTGCGTTTAATTCAGGGTCTTATTTCATTTACGCAAAGTGTTGTTGATGTCTTAGCATCGTAACAATGTTTCATTCGATGGAAGTGTACAATTTTTTTCTTTCGTGTTTTGTCGTTCGGTCTCAGCATTCCCGCAATAATATCTCATGCGCGATTGAATACAATGTTGATAAATGTGAAAAGTGAGTATCGCGTCACAATCGAACGTATTCAACAACAACAGCAACATCAACATCGACAGACATTCCGGATACAAATGTTGGTCGGGTCGGAAATTTAAGCTATTTTAACGTTGGATATTGGCCATTCGTGCATTGCTGTGGTAATTCTTTGGCGTTTCAATACCGATTGATTGCTGCTGGTGCTGTTTGCCGTTGTTTGGTGTTTTTGACGATGGATGACGGTGTTTCTGCTAGTCACAATTAATCTCGGCAACATTTCGGTGCTGCAACATGATATAAAACATATCGAGAAATGTTGAAAACAATGATTTGATGAAGAACCTGTAAATCGAAAATAACAACGATTTAACACGTGGAGGCAAAACCGAGTATCTACACTTACTTCATGTATAGGTCTGGTTCAATTCAATTTATACAGCCATTTCATAATCGCGTTTAATGGTCGGTCAGTTTGGTAAGTCTGGCGAATGTACTCCACTGGTCTCGTTCGCTGGTGACGTTAACTGGCCGGCCATTCTTTGTGTGTTGGCGCGATTCGACCAGGAGAAAGAAAATTCGAGCAAGAAAGAAAACAACAAAAGCAAATCGCAACCAGAAATGATGTTGGAACAATGTTCGAATATATTTCAAATTTTCATTTTGCTCTTAGTGGTTTATGGGTGTGCGCGTCGGTCCGCACAGTTCCTTAATGGCGCTCGTCTTGTTTGGCGAGTGCAAACTTGAAGGGAAAATTCAATTGATTTCTGAATTGGTGGATTGGCGACCGCAGCAGCCCAAACGACAGAGCGGGCAACGCAAAGAAAAAGAAAAGCAGAATGAATAGTAAACAACTTGAGGAATTGCATAAAATGCTTCGCGGTGAACAAACACACACACACAATTCGCGGTGGAGCTTTGTGTCCAACTATTAAACGATTCGTTTCATTATGGCTGCGATCATTTTATTATTATTTTTCCGCAGATATTTTAATCATAAAACATCGGCCAAATACAAATTAGACAAGTTCGATGGTTTTTCAGTTTGAATGAAATTGCTTGTGAATGCGCGAGATGAGCGGCGCAGTGTGTCTTTCCAAATGGCGGCAACAAAACACTCCTGGCGCACCGTCAACAAGATCGAAACAACTAAAAAACGACGACTAAACTTTATATTCGTAAAATCGACTGCGCAATCTGTATTGAATAGCCATTAGAGCGCCGTGCATATGAACGCCATGCGCCACAGCAAATCGGATGAAACCGCAGAAGACAAAAAAGAAACATATCGCGCGCCGCTCTCAGTTGGCGAATTACGAAAATCCACTCGAGAGTAATTTATTTATTTTGAATTTTCATATCTGGAATTTTGTCGCTGACCATAATCCACCGTTTAGAATAGTGCGGTGTTGGCGAGTAGGTGCCTCGATCGCGAGGCTCGATCTCCGTCACACAACCACATTCAGAGCATTGTTATGATGCGATTGCGCCGTATTTCCCCATTCGCAATTCACATTTGATGGCTGCATTTTTTCTCTTTCCTTCTGGCCCCCCCGCTTGCGTTAGCCATAACGATCGAATGGACGAGCTAACGATCGACCGGGCACAAATAATTATAAAATTAATTCAAATCCAAACCGATGCTGTTGTCATTGCAATTGGCCGTTTTATGGACATCAGGCATCTTGCGGCGAAGCGTTGGTGTGCGGATTCTGTCCTCGTCTTATGTATCGGTTCGACGATCGACAATTTATTGTTTAATGAATCGAATAAATTCATCTGAAATACATGCCAGTGCATTGTTTTCAAACGGACGATTCCATTCAAGGGTAACAACATCACTCTCGACCGCACTAATTGAAATGATAATAAATAAATTTTTATTTGTTCACGTTTTTGCGTTCTGCTCGTCGCTCAACGCGATGACGACGATGATGATGCGACCATGGGCGACCACTGGACGATGTTTGCCTAAAATGGCAGCTCCAACATAATTTTTCTCTTCCTCCTAAGAATCATTTGAGCGTATGGATTTGACGTATCGTTCGCACTCACTCGCACACAGCCATTCTCATCGATACACGAACCCATCGATGAATGCCTGGTGCCTTTTTTGCTGAGTCATTCATGCGGCGATTTTTTCGGAAATGTCTGCCGAAAAAAAATGTTTAAGTCCGTCACGTGTGTCTATTTAATTACAATGGCACAAGCGAATGGCAGCTAATGAAGATCGACAGCAGCCAGCAGCGAAGAGGATGAAAAAATGGTTTTTTCCAAATTAAGATTTAATTTCCGACTCAATTGTCGGGTGTCGATTGAGCAATTAGCAATTTTTGTGTTGTTGTTACTTCTCTTCGTTTGTTTCGACAATCTCAAATCAGTCACCGACATTTGCACAATCACCAAAGGTGGCTTGGTTCAGCATTGCAATGCAAACGACGATAAATCAATTGGCGAATATTGAAACGCAAATCATGTTAAATAGTCATGCCAAAACCGCTGATGCCGTTCTGCAGATGAATCCATTGATAAATACGATCATTCCGACATGATTATGCAAATCGATCGTACCGTTTTATTAACCATCTAAGGATCGATGAAGCGAAAAACAAATGCATTATTTTTCTTTTTTTTGTTGCTTCTCAATTTTTATTTGTTTTTCGTTTTCGTTTGTTTGCTTTTTCGCAAGAGCATTGCCAGTAATTGGATCAAGAACAACATCCGTCCATGATCTGGTATGCTGTGATTAACTAATTGTCGGCTCAGTTCATCGAAACAAGATGAATTCAAATCGATTGCTAAGGTCCAAGGAGACCTGTGCAGATGTGATTCATTTGGTAAACGGTTCGTGAATCGAAGATTTTCTCAAACATGAATTTCATTTTGCCAATGAAACAGCACAAAAATCACCGGCCGTTTCAATTAAGGCGATTTTGAAGAACGGCGACCACGAAACCGCCATAAAATAAGAAGAAGAAGAAGAAGGTAAAAAATCGTTCAGTAATTAGATCGTTTTTTTTTCAAGTTGGTCAATTGGAACAAGGAAAGTCGTGATGCTTTCAAAAGTTACTTGATTGTTTCATGCATTCCGTTTGGATTGGCTTTGAAATTGTTTCTGTGATAAAAACAAAACGGACACGAATGAGATCGTACAGATTAAAATTCTAAAAGAATGCAATAAACCAGAAACCAGTCTTGCGGTAAAGAAAAATGCTTTTTTTCATCCCGATTGCTAAGCAGACAGAAAAGAAGCAACAAGAAAACGGCAATGAAGCGAGAGAGAAGAAAAGCAAGGAAAAAAAATGTAGGCAGTAAAATAAGCTGGCAACTATCGATGACCAAACAGAAAAACGATAAAAAACAAAAGTAAAATCCTTGTTTAAAATGCATCAACATGTATTCATCAATATGGCAACAGGATAAGCGTACAGACGGTCGATTTACGTCAAATGACCGCATCACCAGCCCATGCAGGCAATCATACAGCAAAACATGCGATTTTAAGCGATTGATTGTAGTCCAACCAGCCAAACCTGATCGATTTCAGGATTGGAAATAAAACCAAATAAAAGCGAAAATCGCAGAATAACTAGCCCCGATATCAACAGGCAGCTGAATGGATGGATGAAGATGAAGAATGGAAAATAAAACGAGAAAGAAATATAACGATGAAAACAAAGAGACGTTCTTCAGGTTGACTTGAATTGAACGTTGGCGCAACTTGTATGCGGTTTTATTAACCAGAATCGCTGTGTTAAGCACTCTCGGTTGAAGGCTATTATATGGAGCGACACCAACAGCAACCGGCAACGAGTGTTATCCTCAGAATGTTGCCAACATGTGATGGTCTTTTCATCGATAAAATCAAATATATAACTCAGATATGTTTTCGAATACATTGTTGGGGGGCTAATGGATGTACTTTCCTGACTGAGAATATCACATGAACGATAAACGCTCTGCAAGTCAGGTGATCAAGCACATACCCGCTCATTTAGCATTGGCAGAGCAATAAACCTTAATAATAGTTTGTTTTCAACTCGATGCAACTCGACTCGATTCGACTCTTTCTTCAGCTCGATTCGTCTATGGTGCTGGTTCTGGTTTTGGTCCTCAATCTGGTTCTAGTTCTCGTTCTTGTTCTTGTTCTGCACGAATGACGTCACCGTTCATCAGATGCTGGATAGAGATGAGCAATGATGAAGATGCAACGACCATCTTCATTGGTATTGTCCGTTGAATGGATCCAATCGGACAGTATAAATAGAAGAGGAAAATCGTTATTGAACTTATAAGTAATCGGTATTGCTAGAGGATTGTTTAAAAACGACATCATGAACAAATTGGTGAGCGAATATAAGTTCGAAGAGGCGGCTTTCAAGTTTTCAAGTTATCAAAACAGAGTTTGCAGGGATTGTTGTTGATGAGCGTTTTGTGACAATTCGAATGTTTTCTTTCTCAGATTGTATTTGCCGCTTTGATTGGTTTGGCTTTGGCCGCTCCATCACCGCAAGTGTTATTGCAAACATCACCATTGTTGGCTCGATATGCACCAGCTCCAGAAGCTCCAGCCAGCACTGTGCATGCAACTCATGTTGCTGCCGCTTCAGCCTACGCCCCATTGACCTATGCCCTGCCATACAACTATGATTACAATTACGCTCCATTTGCATACTACGCCAAACAATATCCTTCGGTAAGTTGATATTCTTAATGCCATCCAATGACACGGCCCGTCTATTCAATGACCGATTGCCGTCATATTGGCGAGCTTTTATATCGATTAATCGAAATTGCGTCGGCTAAACAACACACCACTCAACCGAGTGGAGTCAAACAATAGAAATAATAAACAAACAAATTCACGTCTTTATTCCAGCTCGGTTATGCCGTTGAACCGTTTGAGTCTCATGGATATAAAATCGCCTACTAGTAGACACGACAACTGGAGCTTTCAACGGCTTGTGGAGATTCGCTAACTGATCGAATGGTCATTTCAGCGAATCACATTTCAGCGATTTCATTTTGGATGCTTTTTGTTCATTTCGATTTAAATTCCTGCAAATTTAAGTTCATTTAAATTTGTGCTTTTCCATAATTCGAAAGAGACAAAAACAAATTGGTACAACAAAAAAAACTTTAAAGAGAAAATAAAATTGAGCTTTTGAATTGAAAGCATTTGTTTGTTTGTTTTTGTTTTGAGGCGATGGGAGTGAGATGGAGAGCGTGGCGAACAAAGTTACTAACGATTTAGTGACGATCATATTCGATAATCGCTGTGGATGTGTTACCTTTCTTCGTATGCATATTACAGCATGCGAATGAATCATCACAGGTCATTACTTCACAGCTCGCTCTGTTCATGGTTATCATGAACGTGCGATGTGTGTGGCAACCATAACATTCACGAGATGTTGCATGGCAAAAGGTAGGCAGAAATGTTTCGATTAGTTAAATGTTCGAAGAATGCAATTGACAAATGCGAAACCAAACATATGATTCAATGGCGGATGCTCGAGTCATACATGAGAAAATTGAAAAATCATTTTGATCTCCGGTTTGTGGTTCAATATTGTTGGATACCGGTCGATGGCAACGGCGACGACCGGTGCACAGAAAAACGAACTCAACCGTGTTCCGTTGACCACTTACGAAAGAGAAAGATTGACGTCAGTCAAGTAATAAACCGTAACGATGTTGTTTATGTCGACAATGTACAATTAATTGGTTTCTCCGTGTGTTTAGCTACTTTTGGCATCATCGTTTCTCGCAACGACAAATGTCACACTTAGAAGGAACAACCTCCGAATGCATGAAAACAAATGGAAAATTGCCGCTCAGTAAAAATAGACGAGACGAAATAATTGGCTTTTTCGGTCGATGTTCCGATTATTGTGGATCAAAATTACTTAAGCAACAACAACAACAAAAACAGCGCAAGCCAAGGAAAACAGGAAAAAAACACATACGAGAAGCAAAAGGAAGAAAGAAAGAAAAACAAAATCTAAATTGCAATTTGTAAGTTTTGTTGTGTGACGTGTGTGCTGTGTGTGCCTACGATACTGATCGATTCCATCGACAACCGAAAATGACGTGTCATAGGCGTGTGGCACAACGTGAAGTTCCGGCTCCAGGAGAAAGTATCCACGCAATATTTGTGGCATATGATGGACCAGCTAAAACTTCAACCGTTTGTGCATCCATTTCGATGCGCGATGGATAGGAGAAGACATTCATCATAACATGGTTCGATGATTGCATATTGGGATAATCATCTAATTATATTAACATAGATATTTATATTGAATTGAACACACACAATGGGTCTAGTCGAACCATTAAATTGAGTTGGAAACAAACAATGGCCAGCATAACACATTGTCACGATGAGACGCACAGCTTTGGCGGAACGCAAGCAATCGACTAGACACCGCCACCACATTGCCAACGACATTTGCCATAAACCGTTTTGCGGCGCACAGTCATACAGTCATTTTGGAGTCGGATATCGAAGCGAGAAAATAAAGCGAAAAGAAAGAAAATGAAAGAAAAAGATATCATTTTGTTGCGCTGCGTGCATTCACAGATTTGAACATCTCGAAAATGGTGAATTATCACACTGGTTGCAGTGATTATACGGACAATCTATTCATGGTTGGGCCTATCCGTTACGTAACGCAAATATTCATAAAGCTTGGATCATGGCAATGACGATGAGTCAGAAAGAGAGTGAGTGTGTGCGAGAGAAAGAGAGCAATGGTAGAGGTAAATGACCACAAACGAAATATTACTCCATTTATGCTGTTCAGCCTGGGCTGTTATGCTGGTACAGAAACCTTGACTTGGCGATTGAAGTGACCGCTGACAATGTTCATTTCGTTTTTTATTCTCTTCTCTTCTTTCTCTCCCTTTCTCTTTCGCACGCTTGTGGTCGTCAACACCATCATCACTTATTGTATCATTGTTGTTTTCGCTTGTTCAGTGCGATTACGCGAGCCAAAAAGCAAATGTTTGAAATTGTTTGTTAAATGGCTGCGGTCAACGAATCCATGATTTCCAGCCCAGTCGGCGTTCCAGCGATGACAGAACGAACTATTCGATGATTTGTTGATTGTCAATGGATTTTCATGTTCTCATCAAATCATTCTATACTTTGTTTTGTTTCGATTTATAATTAGACTGGCATTCATCTGGAAGTGGATGTTGGACGAGATGGATTTCACAATCGAATAAAATTCAATTGCGAAAGGTGTATCCACCGATGAATGGATGGTCATGAACGCGGTTGGCCATCGATTGATCTGTGTTTAAATTGCCATAGCCGCTATTTTCCATTTCTTTTCCACTTTCGTTCTCTATCATTAATCTTTCGAGGAGTGAATTATTTTATGGGCGGCGGATGGATGTTTAAAAAGCGTGATATTTACGAATGTTTGCCAACCGAAAAATTCAAGATAATTTGATATGAGGTAGCGACACAACATTATGCGTCTGTGTTAGTGCGGTTGCGCGTCTGTATTAGTGCGGTTGCCCATTCAAGTTGCGAGTGACGTCACGTGCAGTGACGTTTACTGGATCATGTGCATCGGGCAACACTGGATGGAGATCTATTCAAGTTGCGAGTGACGTCATGGACTGTGCTAGTGTGTGTGTGGTTTTGCGTATTATACAGAGCGTTGTGTCCCTACCTGATATCCAGTTACCTTGCGAAAAATTGATGAATTTTCCTTTGGCCAGTGGCGCTTACTGGCCATGCCATTGCGAATGCAAGAGCTTTCAAACAGTTTCATTCGTCCAATCATCTGATGGATTATCTTCCTTGTGCAAGGTTTTCGATAGAAAATGTAATTTGTTCACTTATTCGTGGCGGCATTATTTATATCGAGGCGACATTTCGTTATGTCGTCATCCGTTCTCGTTCGACAAGTCGTTCACATCATCCTGCCCATGACCATCGGATTTACGATCTTTCCTTGTCGGACACACACGCATCCAAAATGTACAATCTTGTTATTGTTCAATCTGTCACGAAATTTTTGTCCGTTCATCGTTCACAACATATTTCTTGATTATATTTTAATTCATCCATTGCTTATCATCCGAAATGAGAGAGAATGTCTTTGAGTCCGGATGCCTGCCGACTTGAATGACCGAAAAACGAAAACAGAAGCCGAAAATGTAATTAGAAAATGATAATAAATTCGGTTGAGTTGATGATCTGCTCTGATGCAAAATTCCGATGGGACTCAATTTGTTATTTTGTCAATGTGCGAACAATGTCTGGATGGAAATAATGACCGGTTGATCAATGGCAATACGGTTCTGAGATATTAATTCATCACATTGACTGTGGTGCGGCTCTGTGCGAAATACGATATCCAGCAGACAATGGATTAAAAATGGATGAAAAACGGAGGAGTCGCAGATATCTCAGCGTCAATGTAATACCATACGTGATCCTGGACCCCGGTGGTTATGCCATATATAGTATGCCCGGTTGAATGTTGAACAAAGTTGATCATGTTTTGACGGTGCCTCAAACCGAACCAAACATGTTTTCGCATAAATTCTTCCAACAAACTTTCGACCGCAACCGTTGGTGTTTCGTTCAATTAACGTTTCGTAACATATTTTCCATTTGGAATTTCCAATTTCAAAATTTCATTTCAATCTCCGTTTCGTTCTGCTTCATTCTTCCTAAATGGCCATAAAATGGCCCAGAAACATAGTCTGTTGGCTGTCCGTTACCGGCTTCATCAGCATCGTATTTATCATTTCTCAGAAGCGTCCAACTATTGATTATGAGATTTGGGTCAATACAATTCAACAATAAGAAACCCAAATGTAATGAACAAATTGAAAATCAACGATGAATTCATTTGCGCGATTTATTAAACAATTCACTGTTGCATGTTATAAAATTGACTTCGGAAAACCCCAAGGTTCGACAATGGCTGAACCAAAATACAGCTTAAATCGTGCGCAGCTACGCTGTCAGTGTGCTCATCGGTCGTAATGTATAATGTCTTGTCTTGATTCGTATGACTCATACAATTGTCTTACGACGTGCGAGCCCAACAGAGCGCACATATACCCACAAGTCCAGATACAATGCCCTCCGTGCACGTAATGGTTCATTGTTTTCTGTCTTCAAGACAACGTCATTTGTAATCATTGCGCACCAATCGAAAGCGAAATTTTCCATTTTTTTTTCCTTTATTCGCGATCGCAAGACAGTACGTCACAAGTTATTTAATAATCGGATTTGTTTGTTGTTTTATTTTTGTCGCGGCGATTTGATGATTTTGAATTGTTGACGATGGAAAGGAAATACATAGATAGCGTCGCAGACCGAGCGTGAATGGGATTGAAAGGGTGAAAGGGGGATATGGACAGAAAAAGACTGAATTCAATTTCGATTGGAATCTTGTCTTGGAAGATTTGAATTAAATCTCATTCCAAAATTAGAAAATTCCGGTCAACTTTGCTACGAATTTTCTTTCTCTTTCTCCATCTTTGCTCTCCGGCTTTCTTTCGCTGTGTGATTATCGAAGCCCCTGAAAGCCTCATTCAATTGTGAAAACGGTCGCTATATGGCAATGACGATGAGGTGAATGACCAATAGAGAACCCAGTTTTTCCATAGGAATTTAATTAAACAATCAATAACCGCCCCACACTGCAAATAAGAATCTCTTTAAAAGGCGCTTTTCTGCCGGAATAATGGCATTCACTTGTTCCCAGAGAACTGCCCATTTCCATTGCGCTCGGAAAGCACTACAATCACCATTTTTATGTCACTGTAAGCATTGGCTGAATGCTGAGGCACAATGCATTCTTTTTAGGATGTGACAACGGTTAATTTTTGGGTTTGAGTGAACGGCACGAATAACAAAAGTGGGCGAAATTAAGAATAGCCAATGGTCAACGGCAATGTGCTGTTTCTATAATCGTTAAACACTCAATTCAGCATCCGGAAAATGCATTTGCCAAGTATAAATAGTTCATTCATTGTCGTCGATCAGAATGAATTGTTGAGAAGACCGACCTGTTTATAGTTTTCTGTGGAAAAGAGAGCAACTAGAAATGGTAGAGGTTGATCAATAATCGGCGTTCAGTGGTCGCTATCCCACAAAACATGACGTACATTTGCTTAATAACATTTAAGGGTAAAAATAAACTGTTTTAAAGTCCTTCAATGATTTGAAAACACTCATTAGGTTGTATTTGCGAATGTCGATCCCGCAGGAAGAATTCCGCGAATCCATTCAAATGCCATTATGTAATGAATCCCATGAATTTCGTTGAGTTGCGTTCAAAAAAGATCAAAAAAGTTTTGTTCATTCTGTTTCATCCGAAAACGCCCTGCTGACGAGTCATAGCGTCAGTCGGCGATGATTTCGACAGAAATGAAATGAGAAGACGAGAAAAAAAATTGATGCTAAAAAACCATTGAACTTCCCATGCCGGAATTTCAGAAGTTCAAAAACGGTATCATTTGCCCTTGTGGTTTTCGCAGAACTATGTCAACATTGTAAC
>JANSTV010066574.1:0-11216 GCA_027564135.1 Lestremia cinerea
AATCAACATCGGACTATTTCAATGAGGTTATCGGCCACATCGAAGATATCGTCATTGGCTCTGATTTTCAAGTAAGTCATTGCATGCGTCCCATATGACGCAGCTGTGCTGACATCAATTCTCCCCTCGTAGTTGGTTCAGGATCGGTTTCTAGACAAATATTATCGCGAGTTTAGCGACGTTGAGGAGAATAAAATCACTTATATGGACATTTTCAACGAGTACACGGAGACGATTGAGGACTTTATCGTGACCGATTTGAAGGGAAGGATGGTGGATCTGGACATGGATCGATTCTCACAAGAGTTGAAGTATTTTTTAGGATGCTTCAATTGGAACGGTTAATGTCGTAACTCTCTTACTTTCTCTCTCTGTCTCCCTCTTCCTTTTGTAGAACAATCAGTTCCGGAATGGAAGGCGAGATTTTTGAACTTTTGTATTCGCTAAGCGACTTCCAGGCATTTAAAAGTGTGATGCTCGACTACAAGGATTTCAAAAGCGGCAAATTCAGCGATTTGGATCTGGGAAATGTGATTGTGGTGAAGAGGTTGAGCGAAAAGTCGAATTGAAATTGAAAAACGATAAACTGCTGGCGTCGGTGCAAGCCCGCTGAAATCTTGAAGGAATATTTTTTGATGAATTTTATGCGTTTCCAGTCGATTGAAAGGGAAATTTTTGTGTTTTTCTCATTTCGTCGTTGTTTCAAAATTCTTGATATTTTTTCGTTGTTGTCGAAGGAAATAAAATTTTTGGTTTCAATTCTACTGAGTGGTTTCCTTCTCGAATTCGATTAAAGGCGAAAATCGCTTAACGCAGAGCTGTCGCAATCTTTCGGTCGACGGGCGAATTATTGAACCGGAGTGAAGCTAGTTTCGATACGTTCGTTTGGAATTTCTTGTCAGTCGTCTTGTTGTCAGTAAACATTCAACTGAAATGTCAAATTAGAAATTCAAACAAACGCGTCGATTAAAAATTTTAATTTTTTTTTCTTTGAGGGAAATATTTTGCAAGAAATTGGAAAGAGAAAATGCGAAATTGTTTTGTGCCGCATTGTGATGCAAATTGCAAGCAGAATAAGATTGAGAAGCGTATGATGTTCATTCCGCAGAAGGTTTGTGTTTGATGCCGCAGCTGCGCTGGCCATTATACTCATCGTTTGTATTGAATTCTCTGACCAAATCCAGAATGAGGAGATATTCAACAAATGGAAGGAGAGATTGTACAACAAGCGATCGTTTCGCCGGACGGACAAAGTTTGTGAGCGACATTTTCACAAGCACGAAATTCTCACGCATTGGGACCATATCATCGACGGCAGTGTGTATCAATTGGCTCGCGAGAAGCCCAAGCTGAAAGAAGATGCAGTACCCTCGTTGAATTTGCCAGACATAAGCGGGATTGGTCGCGGAGAGAATATTGCCCTCAAAGCGAAAATAAGCGAACCGCAGAAACGGAGGGTTGGGAAAAGTAAGCCAGTGGAGCGAATTGGAACGGAGACTGTTCTTCCCACCGAGGTGAGTTTCAGACAACCCCATCTCATTTCACCACAATAACATCTCTCCTTCATTACGAAGGTTCCGCGTAAACGACGAAAACAGGATGAAGAAAACCAAGTTCCAATCTCAACAACCAAAGTGGATGTCATCTCCGCAGAGATCGAGGAGACGATAGTCAGCGAAAAGGAAAAATTAAATGTGATTGTGTGCGAGGTGCCATCGGAAGATCCCGTCGAGGAGGAAGTCGATGAGGCGACAAAAGCTGCCTTTGAAAATATCTACGATGACATTTACGAAGTGATACTGCCCAGCACACTGTGGGGCGTCCATCGCGATCCAGACCATCAGTTTATAGCGTTTAGTTTATTTGATTTAGCGACGATGAGCACCTCGAAAGTGCTGCATGTTAGCAACGCATTCGAATCGAGGGCGTATCTCTACAATCAACTCATTTCAAATGACAAGCTGAAAGACTTGTCGGTTGATGTTCTAACGAATATTCTTAGCGACATGGACGAGTATCAAGTGTGCGTCTCAGTGAAGGACCATCGAAATGCCATCGATTGTCAAGTGCTGGCTGTTGATGGCAAATTCTGCGCCAATTGCGTCCAACATTAGATTTAAGAAAACCATCGTGTTTCATAAGACACATCAATAAAAAATTAATTAAATAAATTAAGATTCAGAGAATATCTGGAACGTATGAAAATCAAACAATTTCGTTCATTTGGATTTTTGACTCTTTTTTTTAATTTTTTTTTCCATTGATCACTGAGTTTTTCTTGGACTCAAGCAATTTTTCACGAGTTTTTCATCAGTTCACAAGAGCTTATAACAAAACTCAAATTAAATTACGAAATTAAGAATAGAAAACATAAAAAAAATAATAATTAACTGAAACGAAAACGGAAAATAACCGAATCACTGGTCGCTTGCATCACTTTTCTGCGATCAGCAACACCACTGGCCATCGAGCTTTCTTCATCACAAATATGTTTTCATTCAGCAAAGAACGATGTTGCCAATAGTATTTTATTTTTCTGTTTTCCATAAATTCTATTTCTTCAGAAGACGTTTACAGCATTAGTTGGCCGGTGCTAATTTCAAATACCATTTTCATGCGAAAATATTGCATATTTTGTTGGGAAAATGTTATGGGACGATTACGAGCGACATACTCGGCATACATGCAACTGAATACTCCGCAATCGCTGCCATTCTCCTGCTGCGGAATGCCCTGAACATTTTCCTTGGACCAGCCGGTCATGTCTAATGGTTGTTTCTTCTTTTCGGCGAACTCCTCCTTCAAATAGACCTCCAGAGCGTTCAGACAAGCATGATTCGGGGTGCCCATCGAGTCATAGTACTTGATCGTCTTGTTCTTCAAATGAACAATGGCCATGCACCAATGGATGTCCTTGTGCACGGGCACAACCATAATGTCGTATGAGAAAATGTCGATTTTGCGTGTCCACCGTTTCACTCCGCTGTAACCCGCCTGGAATAGTCTTTTGAGGAAGAACGTATTCTGAGCATACACTTTGGGCAGTTTCTCGTTCTGTCTGCTTCGCTCTGCCAATAATTCCATGTAAAAGTTGATTACTTCATCGTTCAGCCAGGTGGGCGGCTCCCAATTCAATGTACGGAGATCGTCTTTTGTGATGGATAGATTGAATTTCGACATAACAATCTGAAAAAGAACAAGGAATTCAGAATCTTCTTTCGAATCCAGCCCAAACACCTTGACTTACCTGCCGACCATCTCGTCCTTGCATTGCTCCATATAATTGCTGCAAATGCTCCTGCGTCAACTGCGGGAACTCAACGTATTCCTCTTCAGGTTCATCTTCGGGCAATTCGAAAATGAACGGTTCATCACCGCTGATTGTGATCTCCTTCAATCGATCAATGTATGCATCTTCGTGTTTTCGACGCTCACTCTCGGCCAGGGAATTTCTGGAAAAATCAAATTGAAATTGCAAATTGAAAAATCAAACAAGAAAAATTCTTCAGCAAAATTTACCGAGTTTGTCCTTTCAATTTGATTTCAGATCGGTCAGCATCCGTTCCTGAGTATTTTTGATTCAAATCGCTCAACCAATCCTTTTGATAAACCTCTTTGCCTTCGAATTTCGTAAGCAATGAATTCACCGGTTCAATTAGTGTGCTGAAATCAGATGATAGATTTCAAAATCAGTTGGAATTTCAAAACGGTCTTGTGGTGGGAAAAACTCACGTATTAGAGGCGTTCAGCGTAAATTTGGTGTCATCATTGTCATCGAGCAAATCGATGGTTTCCTGTATAGAACACGCCGGTTGTGCTGCTCCTGAATCCTTGCTTTTTGGTTTATCTGAAATCGACACGATTGATTAGTTTCATTGAGGCTATTCCGTCGACGTGTTTGTCACTTACTCCACAGCAGCTTGCACCAGTTAGAATACACGCTTCGATCAATCCATCGATTTGGAGTCGGAATCAGTTTTGAAGGATCGAAATTCGCAGATTTACTAGGCAAACCCTGAAAGAATCCAAAGGTCAGTAAAGAAACGACTCAACCAACTTGGGATACACACATTTTCAACGGGTTTCGACTTAAAAGTATTCCTGAACCATGAACTGTTAGTGTGATTATTGTTTAGGTGGCTGTTGGCATTACTTCGCGATCTCCACCGTTCCGAACTCGATGTTGCATCAGTTAGACTCGAAGTTGGGTAATTATTCTTCTGAATTGGATGCAATTCAGGAATCCGAGAAATTTTCGAGCGAGAACTCATCATCGAATTGGCTGGTTTGATTGAATTCCCTCGGGCCGAGAGCCAATCAGCCTTCACCAACGATGGCACTGAACGATTATTTCCAATGCGTTGCAGTGCTGGCACCGCACTCTGTTTCTGTTTGATCAAATCAATTTGGTCCACAATCTGATCATCATCGTCGGCCGAATAGACCTTTGGCGAATAATGATTTGTTTGTTTGGAAAATAATTGGCCCATTTTGAATTGCGTGGCTCTGAAAGTGTCAATTTCGAGGTTAATTCACCATTTTTTCCGTCAATTTGGATTGTTAGTCATTCGGAATGAAGCTATTGTCACCTACCCGTTCGTCGTCGATGGAACTTATTCACTTCCACCAATTCTTTGTCCGACACGTCATCTACAGAAACGGAATATTGGATGAAACTCAACTCAAAACCCTTCTCGCGAATGCCACTGCATACGAGGCACTTACCTTCAAACAGCCTGGCAATGCAATAATCATCTGTCATTCGACTTTTCTTAATCAATTCGAAACTCTTTTTATATTCTTCAGACGATCTGAAAATCAATAAATTTTTTTTTGGAATTTGATTGTAAATCAAGTTTTGGGCTCGAAATGGATCGCACTCGAGTTGCACAATTCGAAATAGGTGCGTGACTTGAAAGGAAAAATTCCACTAGCAAATGAAAAACTGAACCAATTGCGAATCAATTTTCGTTGCATTTCCAGAAAATCGGACAATTGCCTGTGTATGCGGTACAGTTAGCGCGTTCACGTACCACCATAACGCAACGAAAATTCCCGAGCAAAAATTACGAATACGATAAATTTGTCGAGAACTATCCAACGATTGGGTTTTTGTTTAATGTCAATTCGTTGTGTGTGGATGGTGCGGTTGTGTGCGAATGCCAATGTTTTACTTACTTGCGTTTTCTTGAACTTTCAAAACTAAGCAATGCTCGCACTTTGCTCAACAGATCACTTTCCATAATTCCTTGCAAAGTTAACTAGAATTCAATAATGATTTAATCCACCATTAATTCATTCAATGCTTGTCTCTGCATTAAAATTCAACTTAAAACGCGTGACCGACCCGGTTGAAAGTCTGTTTTAAGCGAAGATGTATTGTCGAAATGAAAGAGACGCAAAGCAAAATTAAACATACTTGTTATTTTCTGAAGAGCGACGGCGGCATTTCGACTGATGGATCGCCATTTTTTTTTCGCTTCGCTGACATTCGGTTGGCGGCGCTGGTGCTGAATGATGCTGAATTTCTGGGTTTTTTCCCCGTAGTTGGGTGACAGATTTGTTTGTTTGGACTGAGCATTGAGGTTTTAAAATAAAAGATTTTTTTCAGTTTTGGTATTTATTACAACAATCTACGATCCAAACAGTCAGCTCTTATCATATCTGATGGGAATCGTTCAGTGACTCTGACGAGTTACTACTTGAAAATTCGATTTCCCTGCAAATCGTAGAGTCCAGCGTCTAAAATGAATTTTCTGTGCAATTAAAATGGAATCAAGCACTCCTGACGGCACATACCTCTCGTGTGAATTGGCCTCTCTTCAAAAGGAATCGCTCAAAGACAAACAATTTCTCTACGTTTTCATCGTCGCCGGCCCTTTTGAACTCCTCTCGAAGGATATCTATCTGAAATGAGGAGGCCCTTCAAGAAAAATTCAAAATGAAGACAAACCACTGGAACAAACCAAGTCTTGAGGCCAATGATACTTGGGCAAGTAACTGCTCAGAATGCGCATTGCAGTCGGTCGCTTTCCAAGCCTTGTCATTGCAATCACTTGAAGGGCTTTGTCCAAATAATATCTGCTTGTGGAGACTTCCAAAACGATTTCCGGAGAACCTTGAGCCAAAGCCAAGGCACCTAGAAAATGACTGGCCTTTCTCGTCTGTGTTTCTCCGAGACTGAGTTGCGTCTGCCATAGATTCGTAGCGAATTTTAAGGAAGACGGTGTGTTCTGTGGAAGGAGCTGGATGAGTGAAGACTTTCAAGGGTGCTGACCGGCGACACTACCAATTTATAACACGCTCCGAAAGCAATCACGGTGATGTGTCGACAAATGCTTCGACTCAACAGTTTCTCCATTTTCGAAAACTCATTCAGCACGTCTTGGTAACGCTGACACTCGTAAAGCAGATCCAAGTAGATCATCAGGGTGGAGTCCTGATTGAAGAATCCCTCCAGTTGTGGGTCATTGAAATACTGAAAGAATCATTGATGCATCATCGCTTCGACTATGAGGAGAAGGTCTCCTACCTGCAAGGCACATTCAGACAGTTTGTAGAAATGTAAGAACCTCATCACCGTCGTTCCGAAGACGCATTCATCCAGTTTGATCTTCTTGTCTTGGTCATGGTACTTGCGGAGGGTGCGAAGCAAGAGGTCAGAGTCTTCTGGGGAATCTTGGATGGTGTGAAGCAGCACATCCACATGCCTCGGAATGACCAAGCTGTCGTCGTCTGTCAAGCAATCACTCACGAATGCCTTTCTTTTCGCAATGTGGACTGGATCTTGGAAGCGTTCATTACTTCGGTAAAGCTTGTAGTTTTCGATGCCGAGCGTTTGACGGGAGTACAAGTGTCGAGTGGAGCATGTTGAAGCCACATCTGAAACAATTCGTTCGTCAACCATATGTTGCTTTCCTTTTGACTCCAACTCACTTTTCAGAAGACCTCTTGAAACGTTCACCAGTTGAGGCGTTGAGCGAATGTTGTTCATTGTCTTAGTTGAAACGAACTCATGCGGCACGAGATCAATATTTTTTGGTTTTTTGTAAATAATACTGAAGTTGACATTCGAAGAGGTAGCTTCGTAGTTTTGCTGAATTCATTTCACGATCGGTTGATTTTGATCGAAAAATTCAAGGAAATTCGCTCTGGAAATCAACTCGATTTTTTTTTTCAAAAAGTCTCTTTTCAACGCCCCACATCTGAGTGCCACCAAGTTTTCAGTTCAGACTCGATTTTACTCCAAGAATCCCATTCGCTTCGTAGTCGAAGCCTTGATCAAACTCATTGAACGCTTTCACCAATCTTGCTCATCCCTGTTTGGAATAACAAATTGACGTTTTCAAACAATTTTCATGCGAAAAGCCAAAAAAAAAAAATAGGAAAAAAAAGTCGAAAAGTCATCGGCCGCGACGCGTGTTTGAGCGAAGAAGAAATCCGTGAATTTTAGGTGTGATTTAATATTTTTGCCGTGAAAAACCTCATTTCTGGCATTCCACAATTGCCTTCAGCCAGCTTTTAATCCGTCGATTGGAATTGAAAGCGTTTTTTTCGTTGTTTTTCTTTACGAACATTTTCGTGTGATATTTTCAATAAGAGAAGACCGACCGACCGCGACACAAACAAAACACTCTCGGCCATGAATCCATGCATTGTACCTGCAGCAATTCAATCAGAAGACGACAGATGGATCAGCATTGTAAGTCATTAATATTCCGGTGACGTCGTCCAAGACAATTCATTGCGATTGTGATTTTCAGCACAAGCGATTTTTGTCGGAAACCCGAGAAAAAGATCCAGATGTGCTGTTTATTGGTGATTGTGTATTGGAAACGCTTCAACATACCCAAACATGGAATCAATATTTTGCCCCGTTGCATTCGCTGAATTTCAGTATTTATTTGGATCAAATTCAGAATACGCTGTGGCGCATTCAGAACGGTGCTTTAGATAACGTTAAGCCTAAGGTATGTGTGGTTGATTGGGCATGTGAGTTGTTCCGGAGGTTATTCCGATCGTTTTTTTTCAGATTGTCGTCCTTCACGTCGGCACGAATAACGTGTCCAACACGGCAGAGGAGGTCGCTGAAGGAATTAGCGAAATCGTCAATGCCATTCGGCAGAAACTTCCCGATGCCTACATTGTGTTACCGGTAGGTGACGTCCTCCCACTAACCCGCTCGCTCGAAATCTCACCACCACTCGCCAATTCTCTCATTGCAGACGCTGCTACCTCGAGGACAACAGCCGAATCCATTGCGCGAGAAAAACAATCAAGTGAACAAATTAGTGTCTGAACAATTGACCGGAATGAAAAAAGTGCAAACCGTTCAAATAGACAAAGGCTTAGTGCAAATGGACGGCACTATAAGCCATCACGACATGTTTGACTATTTGAATTTGACAAATACCGGCTGCAAAAAGGTCTTTGAACCAATATTCGATCTCCTCTCGCAAATTCTAAATGAAAATGAACCCGAAAAAGATCTCACACCATCTGAATAGCCGATTAGCTCGTCATCATTGACGTTATGAATCCAAAGCAGCTGGAAACGATTCGCGTGTTTGTTATAGGCAACGATTGATTTATCAACATTTTTGAGCTGGCAGCAAAAATTCGATGAGAATAATCAACAAAAGGCACCTCATTAAATTAATTATTTGTAGAAGCTTTTAGTAATCAACACCCCCACACCAACACCACCACAATACATTTACACATGAATACACACATACACACACTCATACATGCAACACAAACACACGCAAGGAACGTCAAATGAAATTGAACAATCTCAATTATTAGTATTAACCACATTTACACACATTAGAACGAATCAATTTAAATTATTATTAAAGAAATAAGAAGAAGGAGGAAATATTATTTTAAAAGTTAAGCTTATGTGCATTCCTTATCCAAAAAAAAAAAAAATTAATTTGATTGTGCTCAGGTGGAAAGGAGAGTGAGTTTGAGGATGGTTGGGATCTGAAATGAGCGCAGAGAATTTTGAGTTCGCCATTCAAAGCCCATCGCATCCTCAGCGTTGAAGAGGGATTTCGTTAGGAATGATATCCCGAAGTCTCTCAGAATCAACTGCTTTCATTGTAGTGCTCGCATATTGTTATCCCGGGGAAATACCATTAATATTTAATTAATTTATTTTCACTTTTGGCTCATTAATTTTGTTGTTATTGATTTGCGGTCAAAACGGTGCGATTCGACGTCTTTCGTTGTTGAAGCCAATGCATCGATATTGAGCTCATTTTAAGGTAGACTCTAAGCGTAAGAAGGAGCAGTGACAAACAAAATAACGAATCAATTGAAATTCAAGTCGCAGACAATTCACTGGGAGCTAAACCTCCATATGCCGATGACTGGACGCAAACCAGCCATCAGACATTCCTGAAGCATTCTCGAACTCGACAGGCTGTATTTTATACCAAACCAATTTCATATTCGATTTTTGGATTATTTTCTATCGAATTTCGAAATTGGATGATTGTTTATTTTTTTGTCTCAAACAAATTATTGTGAGCTTCATTCCAGATGCAATTATTATTTTCAGAAGAAAAATGCTAACAACAATTTGTGATGAATGAAAAAGAAAAAGAATAAAATTAACGAGAAAATTAATAAATTTATACGAAAAAAAATTATGAATGCGTGTTTGCTTTTCTATTTTTTTTTTTTTTTGGTGCGAAGACCTCTTACGGTTGAAATGCGAATTTCTGCAGGACTCAACCCCGTTTGGGATCTGTATTATCTTTGATGCGTCCCGCCGAAACGGTGAATTTGTTGACGGGGACGCTGCTTTTCGCGCCTTTAGATTCACCCATGGCCGTCGGCGTTCATTGAAACGTCAATTGAGCCGCATGCTGTGCAAGACGCCTAGAATTCTGGCGCGAAACTTTGTGAATTTTCCAAGAAGTAGGCTAATTCTCAAAAATTTCCATTATGCGAGTGAGATGAATAATCCATAATAATTCGTTTTGATTGCAGGAAATCAAATTTGGTCGAGCAAAATGTCAACCACAGCCAATGAAAACGAGACCAAGCCAATCGAATCAAAGCGAAATATTGAAATCAAGGCACGAATTCACGGCGAAATCGAATTTACGAAACGTGTGGAAATCGCAAAGAAACTCACAAATACCGGCGGGGAGTTGATTCCTCAGCACGATGTCTTCTTCAAGGTTGCAAATGGTCGATTGAAGCTTCGCTATTTGCAGGTGAGTCGCTGATCGGACAGGGCAGCCGAATCGACTTTATGAATGCGTCATTTTTCAGGGCAAGAGATCTCAATTGGTTCAATACTCTCGACCCGATGTCACCGGGCCGAAACTATCGGAATTCAATGTACTCGAAACCGATGAGCCGCAATTGCTCCACAAGATGCTGGAAGCCAGTGCTGGGGTTCTGGGCGAAGTGAAGAAAGAACGCCATCTATTCCTGCACGAACAGACTCGCGTCCACTTGGACCAAGTGGAGGGTTTGGGACACTTCTTGGAGTTCGAGGTGTGCCTTAGACCAGAGCAAACCATTGAGGAGGGCACGGCTATCGCCGATCAGTTGATGGGAGTCTTCAATATTGAGAAAGCCGACTTGATGGCCGGCGCCTATTTGGATGAGCTTCTGCCAAAGTAATACTAATCGCATAGCGATTCAAATGCATTTCTTGTCATATTTCGCAAGAATAAAAACGATTTTCCATTCCGCCAGAGGATTTTTCAAAACAAATTTTGTTTATTATTTTTCTATTTTTCAAAATATTTGGATTAGAAAAAAAAGTAAAGAGAAAAATAGAAAAATGCATGAAAATTAGTTCAAAAAAATGACGCAAACAAAAACTGTGCGAAGAAACGGTTAGTTCATCCAAAGCCGTCGATGCCGGAATGAACGCACAAAATAAAAACCAAATGAACGCACGCATCTGTCATGGTGTTTGCAGCGCATCATATACAAGCAACAACAGCGTCCCTCGGCTCATTCGTTCGTTCGTCATATTACCAAGCGGTGCTCGACTAAGAATTATTTGAGTTGTTCTCCGAAAAAATTTTGTTCGATATCTTTTGTAAAGTGTTCAAATTCGAGTAAAAATAATAATCAAAGATGACAGAAGTACCAAAACGTCCACTATCCGCTTACTTTTTGTGGTTGAGCGAAAATCGTGAAGGCATCAAACGCAGCAATCCTGGCATGAAAGTCACAGAAGT
>JANSTV010066585.1:0-11215 GCA_027564135.1 Lestremia cinerea
TGCGAACGCAAATGCCTTTTTGCGAGCTGATTTTGCAAACTAACTTTTGCAAACGCGTTTCTTAGGAACGACCGGCGCTACTGTCAACCAATTCTAGCTCGCAAATGAACAAAAATCAGCTTGCAAAATTTGCGAACGCCTTTTGCGAGCTCATTTTGCGTTCGCAAAATTTGCAAGCTGAAAATGCATTAGCGACCGTTTGCGAACGCAAATGTCTTTTTGCGAGCTGATTTTGCAAACTAACTTTTGCAAACGCGTTTCTTAGGAACGACCGGCGTGATCGAAAGTGTGTGGCACAATCATCTTTTGGCTTGTACACTGCTGACGACGAAAACGGTAAAATTCAAACACATTTTTGTATTGTTAGGTAGATTGATTGAATCCGCACAACACGAATGACGTACCAATCATCGAAAGACAGCACGAGATTGTATTGATATTTTCGTGAGCGATTGTTTCGAATCGATAGGATTGTGCTTCGATTGGTCGCACTAGAGCAAACTTCAATAAAAAATAATTCTCTCAGAGTATCGGTGTTTCAAACCAGGGTGAGCAGTGATCTGAGTGCGGTGCTGTTCAGTGCAAAGAGCCATCAAAACGCAATGGCCTCAAAGTTGTATGAGTTCGCGGTAACGCTTCAACGCGATGGACCCCAGACAGCTTGGGGCATAGGCTTGGTTGGAGGAAGCGATTTGGACACCCCGCTTATCGTGACAAAGGTTTGTTTCTGTTGATCGTTCCCTTTCTTTTCTCAGCCCGTTTTTGTCCATTCTCACCAAAAATCATCACGCTTTTGATATGATTGTTACTTTCATTCTAATCATTTCCAATGGCAGTTATTATCGTTCGACAGTGTTGCGTGACTTGCTGTGAAAGTGAATTACGGTAGAGACAGACATTTCACAAGATTCTGTTCGTCTCTGGCTTAACCTGATTCTCGCTCAAGTGAATTCATGTATCTTTATTTACTGCAATTTCGCAATTTTAGATACCCAACTTTCATTTTCTAATAGAATTAAAACGAAAGCCAAGGATGACGTTTCTATTGAAAACTTGTAAAGCAAATGTATTTGACCGAAATAAGTTGAAACCTCTCGATCGCTCACGGTTCGTGCACGAAACCGCTTGACCGAAAGCGGTTCTTGTCGTCTGGTCTCTGAACTCGATCATGAAGATACAATTCTATACATTCTTATATACTGTAAGAATTTTACTGATTTTACCTATGGTTAGGCCGTTTCTCACTTCATCACCGCAATTTCTCAATTGACGAGAGCCAAACTATTAAGAAAAAGATTTTCGTCCGAACGGGACTCAAAGTTTGAGTTCAAACTTTGAACTTCAAACATTGTTTCACTGGGGGTATATAGAGGCTGAAATCCATAGACAGCATCATTCGTTCAGGAAGCTCGCTGTCTGAAAGCTGGGAGTGGAGAAACCAACAAAATCAGTGAATTTTACCGCATCGCTCATGCTCATTCAAATAGCTGAGCTGATCGGTTCGACGTCGGTTCACGAACGAAGCTTTCCAACGATTGGTTTGCGTTCCAGATCGAGCACACGTTAAGCAACGCGGTTCGATATGTTTCTGCTCATTTGATTTGAGATTACCCAATGGGCATCGTTCGCGTAACGTTTTTGAAATTCCATTGAATGGAATGAATTAAAAATGGAATTCATTTATTAATTCATACGTTTAGCTACCATCAGGATCAGGCAATGTTGATAGTAGAGCACGATCATCCGGTTCACTTGGGAGATCAGTTTTTCAATAAGCTTTCTCATCGTCGATCCATTGCCAGAAGGCAGGTATATAAATAAATCAAACACACAACAGGCTGCAGCGCGCACACATTTTCCGAGCGACACAGATGTTTTTGATGAGATGATAAACTGAGCTATGTGTAACAAGGACAATGAAATGGTTGGTTACTTGTCGTCGCCATTCATTGTAATGAGCATTTGACTCAATATTCGTATGTGCGTGCCAGTGCATTTGACAATGAAAATAGTTAAATGTCAGGCGTTTGGGTCCTGTGCGGTGTTGATGATTCCTTGAACTAGGCCGTGCGATGATCCCATTTTGACATTATTCTTGATGTCAACACCTTGTGTTGATGATTTCATTGTAAAGTTTAAAACAAAGCATTTTCCATCGGATGTCATTCGTAGGTCTCATTGGGCAGTCCGGCCCAAGGCGAACTACTTCGTGGCGATGTGATAACGAAAATCGAAGACTACGATGCCCGTGACATTCTACATATTGACGCTCAGCACATGTTTAAAACGGCCGGCAATTCGATTAAGCTAGTCGTTCACAGAGACAATAAACTAACAGTCGCGAGAAATGTCATCAGTGCAGAATCGTCCCGGTGTTCATCGGTTGTGCCACATTTGAGTCCGAACTTTCATTTGCTTAGTCTGAATTCAAGCAGTGACGTCCCCCACAGGTACGTTCATCGCTTCAACCACCGACATATAATACAATTTTTGGTCCCATTTTGTTACAGGGCGCCATCTCCGTTGCCTATATTTGGAGCCTACGCTGCAGCAATTGAGTCGCCAGTCACTTCACTCCCAAGAACCGAGTTTCCTCATTTGAATGAGTCAGGCGCATTCATTTCTTCACAAAGAACCGATTCGAGATATTCGTCATGCTTCAGTCCGATGCCTACACGGGATCATCAGCAAGATGTGGCTGAGGAAACTTCAGCTATTATTACGCAAGTGAGTATTGCTAATCTCGAATCCAATGGGGCTTAACAGGACCTGTCGTTAATGAAATGCATTCAGGCATTTCTCAACCAAAAATTATTTGTCGCTTTTGCTTGTTCTGATTCGCTTTCGCTTGGCAAAGCATACATTTAAAAATAAACGGTTAGGTGACAATCAAAAGCACAGTAACCGCAGCACGCATCATCACTTCCCAATTCCAACGGGTGGCTCAACATTCATCCGATAACGTTAGCGTTGCGGCCAGAGGTATTCAGACTCCTAAAAAAACAACAACGATATAACGAGTGCTATCCTAAGGAAAATATTAGAAACTTAAACTTCTAGTTCTTCTAATAACGAGAAATCAGGATGATTGCAGCGCCGACTTATTCGTGGTGAAATCACCGACTAATTATGGTTCAAATATGACTTGATGTAATAACATAATTCAAGAGCAATAATTTATCTAATCTGTTATTTCTAAAAATCAATGAAGAAGTTTCGTACTCGAGAATGCTGCTATACTTTACTGTGTCACTAGAAAATATATTTCTTGAATCCGATAAATATAGATTGCTTGGTCAGATTTTTTGCTTAGGCTTACACTTTGCACGAGCACAATCTTTACAGCAACTTTATATGAAAAGACTTTCAATGCTAACAGTGGAGGATATCAAGTGATTTTGCGTCTGACTTGAGGGACTATGCATACTTCTGTTGGTCACCGCAATCTGTTCCGAAAATATAAGTTGGGTGAGATTGGAAGGGGAGGAACCAATGAAGTCCCTGAGTTAAATTCAAGTCAATAACAAGAATCTTCGACTCGAAAGCGAAAAAAAGTTTCCAAAATGCCGTTATAGGACGATGAGTTCGACTATCAACTGACTCATAAGTCGTAGCAGCCCTCAAGGACTTTGACAATTTCTCCTCGACCACCAGTGGGTCGATCTATTAATTGACAATTGCGACGAGACGAGACAACCGCCGAAAAATAACATACGCAATCGTACTGAACGCCACCAACAGCAAAATGAAATATACTCTTCGCTCGGTGGATTAAATTTTCTCAAACGTAACACATACGGTGCTTAGAAAAATCACAGCCAATACACCCGCACGCTCGCTGCTACTGACGTCGTCATCGTTATTCGGTTGAGATTCGTTTCAATATGTTTCGAAAAAGCGAGATATAGAATTTTCTTCCAATTTTCTCCCACCCAAGAAACGAAATGACGGAGACGAACGTAGTAAGAAATATTTGCTTGAGTGGCGTTGCTGTTGTTCAGGCCACTAACGCTCGAACGGGAGAAAAAAAGAGCAAAAACCATTGCTTTTTCTACTCTTTTTTTTCGTTTGCCACGTCTTCGTCATCGTCGTCAATTGAGCTATTGGAACGCCGCTGGCCTATCATTTGACTCAGTTGAGTTCGAGAAAGATTCAGTGCAACAGATTCTTGAGAAGAGTCTTACATTTCGCAACCTGGACATCTCTAAGGTGGTGACTGACATCTGAAATACCGATCAATATTTCTACGTGTGTTTCTTACTTCAATTTTTCATATTCGACTTCGCAGACACTGGGATTTGGTGCGATCTGCGTTACACAAAATATTTTGATGAGTGGTTTTTCAAGCGATTCATGCTGGAATTTACCACTGTGCTTGAACTCAAATCGCACGAAACCCACGTCTGCGAGTATCGAATGAAAAACTAAAGCTACGTAGGGTGAAAGAAAAAGATTCGTCTTGCTCTCTTCCAGTGCAAATTCAGTCCAAGTGTTTTTCGTCCTTGTTGTGCAAACGGTATATTCGTTGATTTTTGATTGACTAAATACAAAAGCAGCCCCATCTCATCGACAATGGCTACCTACTACCGACTCCGACAGCAACCAGCAAGCAAGTATATTGTACATCCTCATTACACCAGCGACAACGAGATTTCGAACGAAGCGATCGGCCATCAAGTAAGCATCTCAGCTTCCTATTTAATTCTACTGAGCGGTTCCAAACTGAAGCTCAGTTTCCGACAAATACTGAAACTCGATACATGAATGTATAGACGTCATTTGGCGTTTAATGCTGTTTTTGTCGACCTCACGCGGGCGTCAACCAACATTTTCTTCATTTGCGCCTTGCGTGGGACGAAAATATGATTCGAAATTTAAGCAGATATTTTTTCCTTTTCAATCAACAACGCCTGATCATCGTTGAAGTTATCTATTCGTCATTTCAAATCATATTTTTGATTTAAGCCTTTGAGCGGCTATGAGCACCAGTGATAATTTATTTTTTAATAAATCAATACTTGTCGATTATTTACTACTTCAGTTCTGTAATGAACGCATTCATCATTGAGTGGAAGACCACTCCATAAAAACCGAGGTTGATTACAAAAACGGAATTAAAATGCAGTGCAAGTAATTTAAATTTTTTGGTATTTTCGAAGAAAGCAACCTAAACTTACCGACGTCAATCGAAGCATTCTATCTCCATCCATATTGAAATGCTGATTCTGTTTTCTTTTGTTTCGTAAACTGCCGCTCTAAGTTTGCTCTACCACTTTCATTCTTTAATACATTGCTTGCCTACAGTTGTTTTGTTTGATTCCGTAAATAATAAACAAACGGCCAAGAGATTCTATTTTTAAAAGTTAAATCGAAACGCCCATTACCTAGTTGGAGACGATCAAGTGAGATAGGACGCCAGCAGCAAGATAAAAAAACGATAGAATATCTCTTGTTAGCACCAAATCGAAAGCTGTGTTCGCTGAAAATATCACCAGTCGACATCATTCAAGTCGCCTGTTATGTTTAATGCTCAGCCTTATCGGCTGATGATACCACACCACAATCATGAGCGGATTGATTTCAAATTTCTCGAGGAATCTTCGAGCAGAAGTTTTGGTTTTTTGTACTCATTCCACCGGTCGCAGTGACCTACAGATTCACATATACAGCTTTTAGGAAAGCCATCACGTTTGTATTTTCTGTTTCTTTTTACCAGTGACGAATCTTAGGGCGTCGATTTTTCCCTCTTGGATTAAAGTGCAGTGCATTCATTCGGCTGCGTGTTACTATAGTCAGTGAATATGTTCTTGAACGAACTTCAAATCGACTTTTCAAAAATAGGAAATAACAAAATTCCATTCAGACTTTCAAAATTTTATTCGTTTTCTACGGATCGGCTGTTCGAATTTCCGAAATCGACACTTCGTGCAACAACTATATCTACTGGCTACACGTGTTACGACACACAAGATACTTAGCCTTGAGATGGCGCGGAGTTTGATAAGCAAGGAACAATGGGAAAAAGAAAACGTCACATCATATTAGCGCATACTTTGACTCATTGATTGATGTGGTTATTTTCAATGTTATTCAAAATAAATTTCAATCCATATTTGAAGACTAATCATATTTTGGATACTTTTTTGCCAAAAAGTCAAAGCGCAATAGCTCGCCCAGAAGGGACAATAATTTGAGATTACATTTATTAGCGCATACAATTTTTGCCAATTCAATTCTTATTACTAAAAATTCTAAACGCTCAACTCTTCCATTCATCGGAACACGAGTTCGCGGATGAGCGAAGAAAAAAAATGTTTTGCAACCACTACTGGCGGATACAAGTGAATGCTGATGCCACCAAAAATAAGCGAGACTATTATCGCGTGGCGACCTACGGTGATCTCTTTGTTTTTACCATTACGTAGCATCAACAATACACGAATATTTTCTGCTGGAGCGGGTAATCGTTCATCGAGTCATCAGATTGCAGAGTGTTTGTGGTGCTGTAGACTGTGTTGAACAGGCTCAGAATTAAGTTCATTTCATCATATTGCTCGCCGCTTTCGACAACCAAGGGACCAATAACAAGCTCGCCTAAGCTCAAGTTCAGCCATGACCTGCTTGAGGCTAGCTCAACTACGCGCCCACCAGTATCCAAGGCCTTGCGCTCATCGCCGGACAAGTACACCACTTTGACTGACAGCAAATGTAGCGTCGCTATTGGGAACACATCCAAAATATTAGCCTCCTTCACTTGCCCCTGGAAGATAACGATAATCTGCTGTGTTGTGTACAGCGCAAAGTGTATCAGATAATGCTTCAATTTCGCATTCACTTGCAAGCGAATCCACGCCCGATTGCTTAGATCCAACGAATTGGCAATGTCAATCAGCAGACTTTTAACATGAGTAGAGCAGGCCATTCGGAAATCGTGTGAAGAACGGACTACTTCTTTTCGATTAGCTCCTCAATTTTGTCTAACACCGATAGGCAATGTTGGTTGTGACATACCTAACAAATATTTTTTGATAGGTATCCGATGACCCTCTTCCGATTTTACGCCCATTTGAACAGCAATGGCTCTGAAGAGCGCAGATAGTGTTTGAGTTGAAGTGCGGTTAATGTATATCGCCTTGAATTTTTCCATGACCATTGCAGATTTCAATAATTTCTAGCTGTTTTTCCAGTGCCTAAAAATGAGCCCAAAAAGAATCAAGACATCGTTATTACGAGAGTTTTTGTTTTACCAGGTGTTCCACTGACGTATATGCTCGCAAATATGGAATCTCGTATACGGCTCCAGGAATTGCGTCAATTCCTCCAGTTCCTTTTCCTATCCGTACAAGCTCTCTGTCTCGCCTATGTTCATCATTTTTCGATCACGTTCGATCTTCGCCTTTGACTTTGACGCCATTTCCTGAGCAAGCTCATTTCACTCTTTTGACGATACGTCCGGGACATTCAAACTCATCCGAACCAACAACATCGATTGGCTATACAGGCTGCCATGATTTCGTATAAATTCCCCTTTTTTAGGTGGCGTAACATTAACCATTCCATCGTTAGTTTTTCCTTTTTTTTCGTTTACCATTTCATTTTGCATCGTTCTACGTCGTGGGTGCTGTTGTTTCTTGTAAATTGAGATCAAGCCAACATTTTTGCTCCTCCGAGCTCTTGCCAAAACTATTTTTTGTCTTATTTCACCCAGCTGTGTGTTCGTCACCGTTTTGATCGCCTTTTCCAACTCAATTTACTCTCAGCATTTCATTCATTCTGCTTTGTTATTGTTAGCGCCAACTTTCGCTTGGTTTAAGGTTATGGTTTGACATCTACTTATTGGCTCGTTGATTCAAGGTGAAGTTCGACGTGTGGTGAATTTCTGGCTGGCATTTATGTTAAACTATTGGCTCAACTGGGATTTAAATGAGGTCGTAATTTCTTATTATTTTTCCAATCTCCGTTCAGTTTTTGTTTTATTTTGTAATATCAGACGACCAAAAATCAATTGGCGCTAGTCTCCTGGCTTATTTTTAGACGTTTTGACAATGATTAGCTGTTCATGCACACCACCGTCACGAGCACGGCGATCAAACACTATCTGATTGAAATTATGTTTTTTTTCGAAATTCGATATTTCGAAGAATGTATTTATTGAGTCTTCGATTTTGGTAAAAAGACGCAGACACCAAGATATCAAAACATTAGGAACTTGTTGAATGAATGAAGGAAGATTGGAATCAACGCATTGCTAGATTTTAACTGCTCTGGAAACGTATAATGAATGGTGTAATCTATCGCGTCGCCTTTCCTGGCGCGATGTTTTACTCGCCAAACATTTGACATTGTAAATTAAAACATTTTATTTTCATGAATAAATTCCGCCACCCATGCATAAATTATTATTAACTGCTTTGCTCTGAGATACACCGAGCCACGCGTACTGAACTAATTCGATTGATATTTTTAGAATGTTCAGCCAAATATCTCGGCGAAATAGTACGGTGGTGTATCGTTCCTATATTTAATGGTCGCTCGATTGTGTGGCGCAGGAACACAGCTGCTATGGCTTTGTAGTGGTTCCGTGAAGGTCAAGCGAATATTCAATGAGAATTATTGGTGAATTCGAAGAAGTTGGATTGCGAAGGCAATAACAAATCGATTGAAACCTAACATACCATCGACGTGGATGTCATGAATATTAACTTGAAGGAATGCTTGAGGGGCATATTTGTTTTGAAAAAATACGGATACATTAGACTTTTATCTGCTTTCAGCCATATCGCACAACTCCTTTGATTCTGCCAGGAGCTAAAGTGAAGAAAGACCAGCAACCAACAGAGAGCTACCTGAGACACCATCCAAATCCAGCAATGCGTGGGCCAGTCCATCACGTCGATGATCTTCTGTTGAGACAAAGAGTAAGAAATTTTCGAATCAGAAAAGGAATGACTAAAGAATGATGTATCGCTGTGTAGGTTGCCGACTCGGTGCTCAATCGCATAGTCCCGGAAGACACCAGAAGTGGAAAGGTTTGATACAGAGCCGTCTATTCCGAGCGAAGATGCAATTTTACAGCATGACTATTTCAGGTATCACACAAACAATTTAATTCACCTATTGGGCTTTATTCGGATAACAACATCGAACACACTATTCGGCAAACAGTTCCAAACTCGACGCCGTAAGTATCTCGATTCAGTTTTCAGCCTTATTCGAGAACACTGATCAAATCGAAAAAGGGAAAGAAACACACAGCCGACAAAACAAAACAAACAAGAAAGAACAATTTGAATGCAAAATATTTTCGTGAGTCCCTGAAAGTTTCAGTCTCATTCCCATGGCAAGCTAAAATCGAAATAAGTGGCTTTATGAAATTTTTCTGTATCGTAAGCAAGGTTTATCCCATTCAGAAACTCAATTATTTCCACCGCGTCACACTAGCACATTGTTTCGGAGCAAGTGACAATAAGTCGACCAACGAAATATCTGCTTTTTCCTCCACATTCAGATTTAAGCCGGACAGCCCCTTGCCAACAAAAATTGACGGGTAATTTTGAAGACGCGTTGGATTGCTCTGTTCTGTTGGTTTTTTTGAATGGGTTTGACCGGTCTGATCAAACCAACCGCTTGTAGTTAAGCCAGCGTCAGCATTAATTTTCTCATATGTGATTTTTTTAAATATTCATTTATCTCACTGAAGCAGATCTGTGGTCGACGCACCTCTCGCCCTCTCGCTCTCTCTCTCTCTCCCTCTCTCCCTCTCTCTCTCTCTCTCTCTCTCGAGCCGCGACTCGGCATCTCGCTTAAACATCATTTGAGCACGTTTTCCAATCCGTCTCTCTCTGAAATTAAATAATTCATTCATCCACCCTCTCAATCGCGTAGCATTTTCATTGACTTGACATTTCTGGAACGAAAGAACAAAGTTCTGGAGCAACAACTGCTGCACCAACAATTTAAACAACAAAATCGTTACGTTCATCGCCAGTACCATCCTCATAGGCATTATAATCCGAGCATTCCTTCCGGCTCATCTGCCCCTTCATTTGCATCATCCAACTATTATTTCCCTTAAATTTAATCGGATACATGAAGGACTTTTGTTTTATCCGCATTAATCTGTGATTCACCGATCATTTGTTTATGAATCAAGGCAAACCACTTCATCTATTTTTCATTTGAATTTAAGTTCATTTGTGCGTTTCGTTTGATTTGAACGTGAATAATTGTATTCGCATTGAGATCGATCCATATATACGAGATGTCGCCCTTTCAAATTAGAAAGCCTGAATGGAAGAACCTTTATTTCGAACTTGGGTGTGAGGAGAGGCTGAATTATATGTATATAGTGCTGTTTCGTCTTGTCTGTGTTTGTCGTTTTTGTCCGTTCGTAGTCTTTTGGTCGCCAATTTGCTGTTGGATCGTCGCGATCGTTGCTCACTGACAATTCGTCTCACGAAAAATTCGGCTGTGCGTTGTTTTTCTTTTCTATTTCATCATTCTCTCAAAATTTAATCTAACTCTCCGTGACAATTGGCAGATATTTTAGTCAACTGTTTGTCAATATTTTCGTATCTTGCATATTTTGCGTGTTTTACTCACTTCCCTTATTTCCTTTAAAAAGAGAGGAAAAGAAAACTCCACCCAAAGAAACCATTCGGAATTAATTGTGAAAAAAGTCCCAATCTCGCAAAAACTATTTTGACTAACATTAACGAACCTCTTTCTGTTGTTCATTCGCTCTTCAAAACACACACTGCGAATCTTGCCTATCATCTTCACCGTTGTCGTATGCGTACAACAAATCTCATGAAAAATAGATACAAGAAGACCGTCGTCTATGATCCATCAAAGAGTGAGACTTATCGTGCCATCCATGAAGAGCAATACGGCAATCATCATGTTCATGAGATTCCGATTCAAGTACAGGGCAAGGTTTACCAGCCACCAAACCGTTTGGTTCCAGGAAAGGTATGTTTTATGCACCGCAAAAATAAGAGTCTTATATTTATTGTCCACTTGCAGAAACCGCAGTCAAGCTACCCACCACCAAACCCCCAATACTACCAAAATGTAAGTTTTCATCGAAATATTTCTGACTTTGGATTCTCATGTAGCCTATATGACGCTATACTACGACTTACCGAAAATTATTCAGCCACCTCCCCCCCCCACTCCCACACACACACACACACACACACACACACCCACACAC
>JANSTV010066596.1:0-11214 GCA_027564135.1 Lestremia cinerea
ATGAATGTTTTCGATGACGAGGACACCGACGACAGATATACGACAAGTCCG
The DNA here is from genome assembly GCA_027564135.1 of Lestremia cinerea. Taxonomy (NCBI): domain Eukaryota; kingdom Metazoa; phylum Arthropoda; class Insecta; order Diptera; family Cecidomyiidae; genus Lestremia; species Lestremia cinerea. Next base: position 52 of record JANSTV010066596.1, read on the forward strand.
CGCCACATCGAATCGATGTGCGACTCCAGGCTCGGTACACGATCGCTGAATTCCGTGGGAACAACATCATACTCATTCGAGTTCTTGTTTACAACGGTTTTTTGTCGTTGCTCTCGCAAATTGAAACAATTGTCCTTCACCGGCGTGGTTTCGCTGTTGCTGATGTTCGGTGCTGCCGATGTTGTCGTTGATTATGTCTTTGGATGCCATTTCGGTTATTTTTCGTGGTGGATTCGTTGAACAGACTCTCGTTCATTCGCATCGAACGCAAGCTCCATGTCATTGATTCATTTCATTTGAATGTCGTTCTCATCACCGTTCTCATCGTCATCCTCGTCATCGCCATCGTTGCTGTTGATGCTTGCTCGGGTAGATGCATTAATTATTCTTATGTTTTATTTATTTTGTGATATTCTCTCTCGCTGACGTTCGTTTGCATTGATGCCATTTTGCATGAAGCGAGGTGTCGCTTACTGCGTTTTATTGGTAATTGGAACATTCCAATCGATTTCCATAAATATGCAAAGTAATTCAACAAAAGTGGTGAGCAATCGAATGGAACATACGTTTCCCATGCGATATGAACATACCACATCCGACATGCCATTCCATTGTTGTCACTCGGCGTTGATGCTCAGCGAATCGATCAGCCATCGACGAGACGAAAATTGGGAATTATTTATTTTTAAATTTTTTGAATTTTATTCCGAAGTGAATTGAAGTGGAACGAGCGCTTCATCAATTAGACAATTCACCATGGTTTTCGTTGGGTGTTTCGTGTGAAGGAAACGAGGTGCTGTCGTCGTGGCCACCGGGCTGTGAATAGCTCGATGACTGTGAAGAGCTACGGAGTATTTGTGGGTTTAATTTCGCTAGAAATCTCCATCGAAACGGTTTCAATAACCTGAAATCCCATCCGAGACGATTCGGATCAATTCGAATTTCAATCAGAGCTCTGTCGATACCTCATCGAATATCTGCGTCGGTGAAACCCAAATCGAGCTTAACGCTTCGAATAAGAGTATTCTTGTCGATTATTTTTTATTTTTTTTATTTTTATTAACTTGACTTGCAGCAATAAAACCTCGTGATTGGGCCAGCATTGGATTGCTTGACCGATTTACAAATGAAAATTGGATTTCGGTAGTAACAATGCTTTCGCCTCCAGAATGGGTGCATCTGCGTGCACTATCCACTGATTATTCGGGCTTGGATCAAGGACATTGAGCTTAATTAGAATATTAGCTGGGTTGTGGCCATGTCGACATTGTGCTTGCTCCATTCGGAATGGCATTATTGAAATACATTCTGAATGAAGCCGGTCCGCCTGAAACATCACAGATTAATATGCCAAACGAAACGAATATCGTGTGCAATTTGGAAATAATTCAATTTTCGTTAATGATGTTTGGAATGCGCAAAAGTTTTTGGCTCGGTGACTACGACTATATCGTTTCGAATGGAGACGAAATACATATACCACGCAAAATGGACTGGCATTTAAACCGAACAAAAAGAAAAGCGAAAACAAAGAATCGTAGAGGAAACCAAAAAGTTGGATGGACCCTCCTGATGCGGTGCGGGGAAAACGATGGCAACAAAGTTACACACTTCCCTGTCGTCCATCGACAATGGATTTAATACCATCGATTAAACCCGAACAATCATACGTTTGGCATTCGAGCCAAATGAATCGAAAAGGAAAAGTTTTTTTTTTATTTCCCTTTTGTTTCACTCATCGAATTTATCGTCCGTTCAGAGGCCAAGGAAGGAAGAAGAAAGAATGCTTGAAACGTTTTCGGGTCGATTGTGCCTCAACTGAGATGGCTGCGAATCGCCTTATCTCTTGGCATTTCACTGTTGTTGATGTCAACAAATCAATTTAATCATCAAAGTTTTCCTCATGTAATTATGGCCAACGGTTTTCAGTTGACTGGCGATTTTTCCTTTGGTTTCAATTAAGTGATTTATTGGATTCCGTCGTTTGGTTTCTCGTCATTCGCTTCGCTGTTAAAACCGCAACAACCGCATCATCATCGCACGCCGAACGGGAGGAAGCATGTGGCAACCGTCAAGTGTCAATCACTGCGTCGCTTAATCCAATCAAACATCTCTCACTTGAATTTTCGCAAACAATCAAACCAACACCGCACATTTCATAATTAAAGTCAATTACATGACAAAACTATTCATCATAATTGCGCATGGGGTGGGTGGAATGGGTGGCGAAAATTTGCCAACAAATGCTAAACTGGAGACGACATTCACATATTATCGTCATTGTCGAAATGTCGATGCGGAAGATAAACCAAGGAAGTGGTTTTGCTTGACGGCAATGCGATTGTGTGGAAGTTGCTTGAGTGTCGGAATGTTTTGTGATTTATGCAGTTTTGGAGGGGGAGAGGGGGAGCACACATTGACGGTAACTCATCAAAGCGTAAAATGTTTGGTTGATTGAGAATCAGGCATTAAATGAGGCATCTTGGGTGACGCGAATTGTTTGAAGGGGTCCTTCCATGCCTATGATTTGAATGGAGCCCTGGCATGCAGACTAAGCATCACAACAACAGCGGCATGCAATAACAATATAATAAACATCACCGAATTAGTGTTCTCGTGTGCTGCATTTGCACTGGATGAAACACACACTGATGCGACACGACGTCAAGAACGCGGAAAATTACGGTGCAGCAGAAGCCTCAGCAAGGAACATCCAGCAGTCATAACTGCTGTCGGATACATTGTGTATTCGAAACGATGTGTGCATCGTGCAATGTTTAACCAAACACGCTACACCGTTTTTAATGATAGCAACTCGACTCGATTCGACGGGAATTCGACGGAAAATGGAATGGCAAGGAAAAATGCTCGAAAATATACGAAAATATAATAAAAGCTTTGCACTTTGCATTATTCGAAGAATTTACACAAAGTAAATGAAGTTGCCGCGGCTGCTGCTTCTGCAACTTTAGCTTCGAATGATGCAATTGCTGCTTGTGTATTCATGTGTTTGGATGTTGCTATGTAGCCGCTACACCACCGCTGCCACTTTTTCTCACCCACCTCATTGGCAAATGCGGGTTTGAGGCTCACTGAGTTTGCATGTCGTATCGCGTCGAGTGAAATAGAACACGTGTTGAAATTAACTAAGACATGCTCGTGGCTCACGTTCATATTTATTATTTCGTGTTGTGATGCGGTTGATGAAAGTAATGTGTTCATTTCACTGTGAAAAAAAAACCTACAGAAAATTGCAACTAAAATACGCTGAAATGAGTTTGCATTCTGAAGATCCGTTGCAGATGAGCTTTCGACGATGCTGAAACATTTTAGGAAAAGTAATTTTTCGATTTGAGTATCGTTGAAAAGTTGAGAAATTTCCGTAAATTTCCAGGAAATTCCCAATTGGCCGTTTCCGCTTTGATATTCAGCACAAGGCCGAACCGGCGGTTTCCACCGCCACAAAAGTGCTTTGCGGCAGGAAAATTAGCGTAAATTCATCATTCGGTCGTCGTGCGGTGACTTTCCGACGACGACTCAGCTCTTCGTCAAGTTGAAAAGCATCAACGCAAGCAATCTAACAGCGACCACACTCGATCAGATACCGAACCGAATGACAATGACCATGAAGATGGTGACGCGTTAAGAATTCATGGTGCGAGCATCCAGAGCATCTTATCAGCAGTTTGCAACGTCGCTTACTCGAAATAGAGATTCAATATCAGCAGAAGATTCACCACCACCATCAGCTTCACACCACAGTGGCATGAATCGACCGAGCTGCCGAAAACATAAAACAACACACTTGAAATCGGCTTATGTCAGTACTTTATTTGCCAACGTAATCGTGCATTTGGGACTCATTTATTATATAATATCACTCATTCGTAACACACTCACTGAACGCACAGAAAGTAGACAAAAGAAACGAACGGAATGGAACCAACCAAACAAAATGAAGAACAACGATGGCTCCAATCAAAATCAACTAAAACAACAACAACAACATTGCTCGTGATACAAGTTTAATGACATTTTCTTGAGCGTAAATGGTGGAAATGATGCGAAACACTATTCCGTTGGTTGTGACGGATGATTTTCGCTTCTTTTGACAATAATCATAAAAATTGTAACCAGAACGCAACTAACTCTCGGTGACACACTTTGATGAAGTTATTTTGCGGGCCATTTCAGATAAAAACATTGTTGATGACGCTTATCTAGTCCACTATAATCGCCATGGTTCAAACCACAACTACAAAAACAACAAAAAAGGGGAAGAAAAAAAATATTAAGTAATCGAGAAGCAGACGATAAAAAAGCGCAAAAATTTGGAAAATTTTGATTTGCAATCAAATTGATTGATTGTAGCAGTTGCTGCAATGGCATGATTTGGTCAACAAAGTGACGCGTAGCGAGCCTGCAACATTCGATAGAGCAAAAGAGATAACGGTGAATGGGCGCCCATTCACGAAGAGTTGAACTCTTTGGCAAAGGAATCGCTATCGAGAACAAGAGCCATTTGATTTGATGGCTCCATTTCGAATGGACTTGCCACATTGATGGAGGAATGTCGCTGAGAATGGCGAATCAAGCGAGTACTACCGACTGTGTGCCGTTATGTTTGGGTCGCAACACCATCATTCCTGGAAAGAATCTCAAGCTGACGATATCGGCAAATCAAATTATAATCATAATGATCCAATCACCATTACTTTGAACGATGCTAATTCGCATTTTCCTCGAAACTTGAGTTTTCTGCCGTCTTTGCCATCGAATGCAAATTCACTTTTATTGCGAAAATACGATTTTAGACTGAAAATCGCTGAGATGCCAAAAATAAACTGTCATTTTCAGGGAACATCCCGCTGAATGGCAGTGGGTGACATGAGAGACATCGACGTGCTTTCGACTGAGAGGTTCTTCATTAGAAATGGCCTCACGGCTGGCTGTGCCAATAATTGAAATATCGCGATAAACGAATGACACTTTGTGCGCCGCGAGCTACCGGCAGGTTTCTTGCGAGCGGACTGTTTGAAATGCGAAATTTTTGATTTCACCTTTTCCCGTCCATCGCCGTTCATTCCATTCGGTTCGTATCGCATCGCAACGTTGACAAAGGAAGCCACCAGTCAGTGTCAGTTTGAGGAAGCTGCTGTTTTCGTCACCGCACAATAGATGTCTCTGCATGCAGTGTTTCTCGACGGAAATGCCATCCAAGTGAACCGTTATCATTGTGGGAGGACACAAGGCACACATTAAAAACACAACTGATTCAAATCAATGGCATTGTCACTTGTCATTTGTGCTTCTTTGGAAAGTTGCAAAAGTTTGTGCGATTTTTGAAATAACTTTTCTTCACTTTTTCCCTGTTTGATCTTTCGACTCATCAAAATTGAATGTTTCGCCTCGAATCTACTATAATATTCCGCTCGGCTGTAAATGACATCCGACGATATGGAACAATATGGACGCCTTTGTCTTTGGCATTAGCGTTCCGCATCGGCTATAAATACGTGGCGATTGTATCCAACGTATAATGTCACCAAATGGCCAAGGCTGAGTCCAAATATTTTGGTGTAATTTATTAAACAATGACGAAGAACGAAATGACGATGGCAGACAATGATGATGACAAGACAGCGGATACGAGAAAGGACAACATCAAATCCCATAACATTCATTTTCGTCGTTGCTTTATTAATCAGATAACTTTCCATATTCCATCATTATATTTTATCACTTTTGTCGCTTCGCTTGGGCTCGGCTCGCCTCGACTCTGCCCAGGGCCCGCCCAACGTTATCTCGTTGCGAATGTGTTACGAATACATTTTTCGTATTTAATCTGTCATCCGAAAAGTTTTTCTATTATTTTCGATTCCACTTCCGGATTTCATGAGACAAAAGGTTAAAATGGATTAAATTTCAACGGGAAGAAATAACATTTTTCTGTTAGTTTATGGCAGCAGGCGGCGGCGAACGGTTGGATGGCTGTTGGGCTGGCATTGTGCTCGCGTTACTGGCGGCTGTTTTTGTTACGGATTCAAGTCGTCTCTTGAATGGTCGAGTGGAGCATCACCTTTCCCGAGGTGGTGCTCTCATTTCCACACTCTCTCCCGCTCTTTCGCATTCAAACTCACCTCGTTGTCTCTCGCACCCTTTCATCCCCATCACAACACAATTGAAAACATCTGCTCGATTCCCAGAATGAAACAAATATTTCAACATTTCCGAATGCCATTGTTAGTTGTCTTGGTTTTGATCACGTCGATTTTCGTATTGTGAAATATTTCGTCGGAGTATTTCCATAAATATTTATCGACAATTTATTCAAAAGGTGCTTTTTGTGATGCTATTCACATTTGTCGATGGCAACGATGACGGTGACGATGAAATGTGCTTTCCGCGTAAAGAATTCGCTCTTCGATGAATAATGGCATTTTGAGATGTTTACGCGGTCCTCGGTTGACGTCGATTCTCAAAATAGCGACTTGCATTGAATCACTTGGAGATCACCATTATTGTTCTATTCATAAAACTTAATTACTTTTGTCTACAATCACACTTACACAACAGCATTTTATCATCCATTTTGTACGTACATTGTGATTGTTGCGTGAATTAAATATTTATCGTTCATTTCAATCATCATGTGTGTGTGTTGCTGCCATACGTATCGTACACGTCCCACACATCAACTACATGAACGGCGAACCGTCACAGTGTCACACTTGAACAATCAAATTGGCTTTGGCTTTCTTAAATCAGTGTCAAAAACTAATAAAAAGAATAGCAACGTCTGCATACTGGACGTCAGAGTCATAAAAGCCCGTAATAATAATGACCAAATGGCAAAACAATATCACAAAACTGGGAATGGTATGAAACGGAAAGAGAGAGAGAGACAGCAATCAGTTAGCCAGTATGACAGACGTCGTTGTTGTGGTTGGCGATTTTTTCTCTCTTTTGCTCATTCCTGCGTAAGTGTTTTTAATGGAACACATTAAGCCATAAAAATATCTGGGATTTGTCCCTGGGTAAAAGGTTGCCATGTAATGATCCTGTATGTGTGCTGCGGCCGAACAAGCAGGAGGCTTTGATGACATCGCATAAAACTGGAAATGAGAAAAAGCTTTTCTAATGAATGTCATGACCATTTGTGTCCATTTGAAACAATGCCGTGACAGTTTTGCTTTTCATCAATACGACTCTTTGTGTTTGCCCATCGAGAGGAGATATGAAAGCGTAACTGTTTTGCAGACAGAAGAATGCGGATTAGTTAGTGAAAGGGGAGAGCTTCAGTTGCTGGTCACGATCATTATTACCGCGTAATTGCGTTTCGCTTTCACCCGTTCACTTGGTCCCGCTTTTTTCTCTGTTTGTATATCTGTTTCTCTCCCTCTGTCACTCCTTCGTTCTCTCCCTTTATCCCTCCTTCGTTCTCTCTCTCTCGCTAGTTTTCGCCCTCTCTCGCTCTCTCTTTTTATCTCTCGCTCTTTCTTTATCTCTTGCTCTCTCTTTATCTCTCGCTCTCTCTTTTCCTCTCGCTCTCTTTCTCTCTCTTTCGCTCACTCTTTCTCTCCCTTATTCTCTCCCATCCTATCTTTCTCTCACTCGCTTGCTCGCTCTCTCAATTTCCTCAGCCACCAAAGTTCACTGTCCGCCCAAAGCTCTGGATAAACATGCCCCGAATGCCCGTAATTTTCCCGAAATTGCTAAGCACCGAAAATAACGTGATGAAGCTAAGTTTCGGCTTTGCTATGCATTAAAACATCAGTTATTAACCATAATCCGAGTCAGACAAAAATCACGATATGAATATTAATGAAGGATTTTCCGATCAAAACATGTGTTTATAAAGGCAAAGCTCGACAGCAGGAAAAAAAGGCAACGAAAGCATAACAAAAGCAACAAACAGAAACAAAACGAGTAGCATTCGATCCATTCGGAATAAACGGAAAGAGATTCCCAGGAAAAAAAACACTCACAAAATGGATCCCCTCCTGACGAACCGACCGAAACCACGCGCGCTCGAAACCACGATGAAATTCAACGTAAAATATTAATAATGCAAATTCAGGACGGGGTTTGAGTCATTTATTTATTTTTTACGTGCAATAAATCAAAATCCAACGACAATTTATCATTATTTTTTTTTGTCCGTCGAAAAGCGAACAAACGAAATTGTTAGTTTCGGTCAAAGCGGAATGAATGCAGCAAATAGTTGGTCGGACGAGTTCATTTGTTATCGTCGATAAACAATCGCCATTGAATCGAATTGGACGAACGAACAATTTTGATGAGGAATGATTCGGGTGCTGCTGGGCTGGCGCACCAATCAACTTGGTTATGCTGGACGCACCTCGTTATTGATTACTCATCGTTAAATACTCTGTTCGGACTGGACGGAACTTGACTTTACCGAACTTGACTAGACGTTTACTGTGATATTGTTATCACATCACACCGTCATCCTCATGGCATACCATCTCCTCGACCTCCGTCTCGGTGCTGAGGGATAAAAACTTTTTCAATGAAAATATAAATAATCGTTGAGAATATTTTGACAGTTTTGCAGTCACCATTCGAATGGTAATGGCATGGTGAATGTGGAAAAAAGCATAACTTTTCGTCATAAATTCACCTTTCGCAACAAAACACTAAATACCACAATGTGTGCGTCTGTGAGTGAGTGTGTGTGTGTGTGCCTTACTGCCTAGTTCAGGCTCGGAGGCAGGCAAAATATCTTCATCTTGACGAAAAGTTGAAAAGCTAACAAGAATCGAGAGGATGAAGGGGAGAAAGTCAAGTGAGCCAATGGCAACAACAACAACAAAACAGCCAGAACAGGCATTTGAGGAGATGAGCAAAATGTACGCATCAACTCGGAAATATTTCAAAGAGCGGCCAGCAAAACTTGGATATTATATTGTATGGCATCAGTATCGTCAGCAGCAGTTTGAAAACTATTTCGATTCTCATCAATACTGTTGTTTTTATCGTTTCAATTTATGCTTTTTCGGTAGTTTTCCTCTCACTCAAGTTGACTGTGTCGAGATGACATATCGCAATTGATGATTTAGTGTGTTTGGTTAACTTGGTTGTGTGTGACACGGAATTGAAAGCACTTTGATCGCATCGTTCGCACTTGTCTCGAGTGGAATGTTTGTTGTCTTTGTCGCACCCGGACCATCATTCCCGTCAGCATTACGACGTTTCTCCCGCAACGATGGGCTCCCATCAACGCAAGTGTTGTCTCAATAAATCTGCGAGGAATCCATTCAAGATAACGCCGTCGAGCGTTCAATGACAAACCGAAACCGAACATTTGTACGATTCAATGCAATCTACCTTTGGCATTTCGCCCCGAAGCGCTGTCGCTTGCAGTAAATAAACACCGAAATAGACCCGAAGGAAGCGAAATTAACGGCAATTGAAAGTGATATTTTGAGAGATGAATCGATGCGTAGCTGTGGATGATGGTGTATTTTGGGATGCGACTTGCAATTTCCGTGAGAATTTCAACGACTGTTTAACGATAGAGTTCCACTGTCATAGAGACTATCGTCGATGATTGAGGTGAGAGTTAATGTAATTAATTACACGCGTGAACGAACGGAAATAACAAATTATCGAGTGTTTTGGGTGAATGATGCCGTTTCCGAAATAGAAATGACCGAACTGAGAGCTGTTGCCAAGTGATGGGCTGTACGTTAAGACGCAAAAAGTTTTGGTTTAAAGACTGTCGATTAGGGGGAGGAGATGCGGTGGGTTGAGTAGCGGTAATGAACCATAATTTCAGAATAAAGCTGAGGCTTGGGCTTGGGTTCGGTGCGATCGGTCCCTTTTTCCAGAGGCATGAATTCCAACACAATTGGACGGAACCATTGAAATTCATCACGCAAGCACACAACCAGCTTCTCATCCATCCTTTATGTCCTTCCGCTGACACCCCACACTCCAAGCATTTTGCAATCACAAAAGCATTTAATTAAATCCTTAAGATCTAATTAATTGAAACCAAAGAATGAAAAAAACGTGATTGTTTCTTCGTTCGAAAATTGTTTGAGAAACTTAAGACATTCATTGAATATGAATGGAGGCTGTTTCGCGTAGGCTGTCGTTCACTTGAATTTTCCATTTGGCACATCAATTGTGCGTTTGCCGTTTGCTAAGAATTCAACGCAAAATATCCTCTTTCGAATTGCAGAATGTCGACAAAAACGCAAAACAACAACAAAAACCAAGAAGAAGCAAAAAGAATTGTAGCAAAACTTAAAATTAGCTCGACAAAACTTGTCTCATTTGTTGTTGCCATTTATAATTCATTCAATTCATGTTTGTGCTGTGTTTGTGTGCTGCGTAAGTTTTTGCTCGACAAACAACCATCATGAATTCATGGATTCATGACTTTTGGGAATGAATAATTGCGATTTGGAAAAATGCCGAGATGAAAACACGATTCCAAGTTGTTTGAACCAAGGTTTGAATGTCAACAAAACAAATCGCAAATTCATGGCAAGCACAACAGATGGCATCACAGTAAACGTCTGACTGGCGAATGCGAATGCGAGTGTCGATCTGCCGCCAGTACCTTGTTCGAATATTCTCTTTGTGTGTAATCTCGTAAAATGACAATTATGTAAATTTCATTGTCGACGAATTCACCAGCGCAATTCGTTTTTTGACATTACATCAGCCATTACAAATTTTTAACTACTTAATTACGATGTCAAATTGTCAACCTCAGTTTGAGCGAGGTGTTGAATGCGAATGCGAATGGAAAAATGTGTGACGTTTAATCACTTGGTAATTTTTGATGATGGCAAAACGACGGTCGTAACGCAAGGGTGCGCCTTGGCTGAGGTTAATGAGGTGGATGGAGAGGCGGTTGTGCGGACCATCCAAATTAAAGATTCTGATCAAATGAGAGGGTGGTTGCAGCCCGCTCAGTGTCGGATTCTCTTTCTGTTTGGTTCAACGAATCGCGCAGGACTGTTCCCGCGAAGGATATCAATTTTAAAAAGGGAAAATCTTGCATAAATAAAAATGATAGCGTTCTCCGGGCTACCTTACGATCCTTCCACCAACTTGGTTGGATTTTCACAACGAAAGCAGGAATCGAAAATGAAAAAATCGGGAAAGCATCGTGTTTTTTTTGCA
>JANSTV010066607.1:0-23537 GCA_027564135.1 Lestremia cinerea
GGTTCGATCGGGGTCGGTCGATTGAAGCAAACCGGGCACGCAACGCATGCGAACCCTCGGCCAAGACGTTGAGCGCAAATGTGCGATGAGCAATCAATAGTGTTTTGAACAAGCTCACTTGGCTGTCTCGAGCTCAAGCTTAAGCAGGCCATCGTAGCTGGTGAGGAAATCCATTTTGGCTTTGTTCAAACGACCATTTCGGTAATTTATAGGCTCGGCTGGTTGCCGCTGTTTGAACACTTTGGCGAATTCGGGGGGCCAACGGGGTGATTTACCGTGTTCGGTCACAATCACAACATGAATAGACCTTTGTGTAAACATGACGAACCGAGGAAAATGACTGTTTGAACGCGCACATCGCAACCGTGATGCGCAGCGGTTGCGGTGCAAGCCGTGGCCAAACATCTGGTGAGTCTTTCGGGAAGATCTGGTGGGGACTGCGGGGAAACCCCGCCAAATCGAATCGAACAAAACACCCTCCAAATCGACTCGTGAATTCAATCAAATTCATTTCCGCATCAAAAAATTTCCATCAATTTTCCGTCCAAACCCCGGAAAAATCAAATTAACCCGACCGACCAAATCCAAAGGAAAAATAACGTAATTTTCGAATCGAATTCGCTAGAATTTGCATAAAAACCCTCAGCCAATCGGTTATTTCACCGCTGGCAGCGCTCAAAATGTGGAAAACACCGGAATAATCGTTGCTTGCGATGGATTCGAATGTGTCGTAGAGCCTCGTGGTGGTGGTGCGAGAGTGCTTGCGCAGCGACAAAGCAACGAATGGAAGAAATGCAAAATTCAACGAGAAATAAGCAGCAGAAACAGCACCCCAAATGCATGACATTGTGCATGTACGTTGTTTGTTGTTAGTTTGTTTGATGGCAAAGCCGTAGCTCAGACCAGGTACGACTCGAGCGTTGCTTACCTGAATGCAAACTGGCAATTCGTCAAACAATGGTGTGCACATTAGAAGGTATTAAAAATGATGACGAAGACAAGAGTCGAGAACGACGACGACGATGAAGATGACGACGACGACGACAACAACCACGTTGATGAAGAGAAAGAAATTTCAGCCCTCATTTGAGCAAAATCATAGAAAATCGTTCTAGGAAATTGGATTCAATGCTGAATAGAAATCCGGTTTACGATTTGATACATCTTGTTCTGGTTCGGTGTGTTTTTTCCTTCTTCAGCGTTTCGCTACGAATTTTTGTTTTTCTTTTTGCGTTTTTTCTCTCTTCCTTTTCAGTTTGCTGGTCGCTTGGGGTTCGCTTTCGTTAAGCTGCTTGCAAATACACCGGAGAAGTACAGTCTGTCGAGCAAAGTAGCTGCGAAAGGCGATTGGACTTTTCCATGTGTCATTTGAAGGATGGCCGCGGGGAAACCTTTGGAATTCCTCCAGACCATTCCGGCCTCAAGACACCCAATTGCCATGATTGCGCGCTGAATTTCCAAAGCATTCGTAAAATGTTGATTTGCAATCGATATTTTTATGAGTTTATTGCATCATATCGATGTCAAACGATGTCACATGCCCAAGACGAGTGCAATCAACAGGTGGTGAAGATTTTATTGTTTTCGAAGCCTTTCCGAAAATGAAATTCGAAAATATGCGGAACCCAGTCGCAAGCAAGGCCACGCAACTGAGCTTTATGCATTTACAATCGAAATGACGGTTGGATTCGTGCGAGAGTCGCATTGGCCGAATGAGGATCGTTACGAGGAACCGACGACTAAATGAGACCAATAAATCGATTGTGCTTGCAGAAAGGGGGCTGGCACCGATCGATGCATGCGGTGTCAATAAACCGCCTCATAAACAATCACCGAAATGCCACACTAATTTCGTGTTCAGACTGAGATTTCTTCTCAACTTCGTTTATGGCTCTCGTGTTGGCTGAGACCAGGGGAATTTTCACGAATTTCCCGCTTGACAAAGCAATCACCTGAAACGACTCTGACATCAGTCTCTCTGACAAATGTCGGCTTGTCCGACAAGCACATCCGTTCTCAGCCATCCATTTCGATATCAGACGCGATGCCATCAAATTGAACATTTCTCAAGAAATCACCGCCGAAATGAAACGATGCCATGTGCGATGCGCGCATCGAACCAATTTCGAAAAAGAAAAATTAAATAAAAAAATAAACTGAAAATTGTATTTTGTAATTTGTTGAATCGGTCGATTTTGCGTACGCACTCACACACATGCTCCATTCCAGTCATCGTGCTGTTGGTGCTTTTGTTTTATTCAAATCGGGCCCCGATCAAGCAATTACAACCGCTCCTACATCCGGCCGTATTCGGAAAACCATGGCAAACCGAGTGATTGTGATGCGAATTGAATCAACATCGCTTATCGTTCATTTGTTCCGTCGAACGGTGTTGTATTGGCCCCAGCGCGCCGATGTGCCAAGCAATGCGTTTTGATTTCATGGCGAATCGCCATCATCCAAAATGACGTTATGCGTTAGACATCGATGTGTCATTGGTTAACCTTGAAATCGTTCCCTTCTTTGTGTGCCGCATTTCCTTTGAGCGAATCATTGCCGTTCGTTTGCGAACCCCTTTCTATTCGGGTGACGTCGTTTTTATGCGACTGTGATGACCTCATCGTTTATTGCTGCGACGCATTTTCTGATGAAATTCAAAGTCAAAGGACGCAATGCGTTTTGGCGATGAATGCATCCGAATTGACGGGCGATTGTCTGCTGGTTGGATGCACCTTCCCGAGAGAACCGAATCATCTTTGGGAAACGTGTCGATGGTTATCGACCGAATGATCCAAATGACCTCTCGTTCTGTTGCTGTGCATCGTCTTCAAGTCAATTTCCTGTCCGCAATAGGCCTGCGTTGCGACCCTCGTTTCGCCGCTTTCGAACGATGACGCTTTTTATGAAATCTCATTCGCGTTGCCAAGTCATGGAATATTCCGCCATATGGCTTTTCCTCAATCACCGCACCGTTTTCATCGTCTTTCGATCGTGTTCGGTCGTGTTTTGAGAGGTGGCCTCGATGCCAACAGGATTTAAATTGAATTGCTTGCAAGCGGTACGGCGGTTGGTTCGGATGACATCATCGGCGTTGTTGACGGTTGGCTTTGGTTGAGAAGGGGTTGCGAAGCTGAGCGAGGCAGTCGCGGTTGGAATGACATCATCTTGTGGTGACTGGGAGAATGCCAGTCTGAGGGAAACCCGGGAGGGGCTTTGAGTCAATGAGGAATTCACAGTTTGTGACTCCCAAAGGAAGAGGAGGGAGGGGAGAGTGGATCGACTTTTGAAAAACCACCAAAGACTCGAACCATTCAAGCAAACTCACAAACCAGAAGCCACCACAGCGCGGTCTAGCGGTGCATTCAACACCATCGGAGGTGAATTTGGTGAGTTGACGTTTGACAGGAGAATTTCAAAGATAACAGCGTTTGACAGTCGTTTGACGTTTTTTCTTCGTTCGTCGATTCAACTTCGAAAACAACAGATAATTCCAGTCCCAAAATTTTCCAGAGATCTTGATTTATGTTGCGCGGTGCCATGGCAGCTGTTGATGTCAAATTGGGAGTCAAATCGATTCTTTCGCGACTCGAAAGTGCGGTTCAGAAACGGAGCCCGGTGAGTAAAGCCGAATCATCGGGAAGTCAGTGGTTGACCTGCGGGACTCATTTGCAGGAGATCAAAACACAAAAGACATTCTTGGTGGCCGTCAGCAAAACGAAGCCCGTGGAGGCCATCGTTGAGGCGTATTCGGTGGGTCAAAGGCATTTTGGGGAAAACTACGACAAGGAAATACTCACGAAAGCCTACGATGAGACGCTTCTCGAGCAATGTCCGGACATCAAATGGCATTTCATCGGGAAATTGCAGAGGAACAAAGTGAATAAGGTGAGAGCGTTCGGAGGGGTTCCGGCGATGGGTATTTTATTGGGTTTCCCATTCCAGATTGTGAATCTGCCGGGACTTCACATGATCGAAACGGTGGACAGCGAGAAATTAGCCAAAAGCTTGGATGCGGCTTGGGGCAAAGTGACGAAGGCGGACAAGGAACCGTTGAAGGTTTTGTTGCAGATCAACACCAGTGGAGAGGACGGTAGGGGGTGGAAGGACCATCCAGTCCGGGACTCACTTGAGTTTTAACTTGAAATGAATCCCCACAGAGAAGAACGGCGTCGAGCCCGGTGAGCTGTTGGACTTGTATCGGAAGGTCACAGAGGAATGCACGAATCTCAAATGCGAGGGTTTGATGACGATTGGGAAGTTTGGCCACGACTACTCAACCGGACCGAATCCGGATTTCACTTGTTTGATGAAGTGCCATCAGGACCTCTGTGAGCAATTCAATATCAAAGTCGAGGATATGCACGTCTCGATGGGAATGTCCGATGACTTCGAAGAAGCGGTAGGCTCTGCGAATTTGAAGTAGATGAACACTTTAACGAACCACTGCTTGGATTTCAGATCGCCGTGGGGAGCACAATCGTTCGAGTTGGTTCATCAATCTTCGGATATCGGCCGAAAAAAGGCGAGGGAGAGGCTGCAGCTGTTCCCAGCAATCCCAGCAGCCAATAAAATGTACGAAGAGATACCCTTCTGTTTTCCATCAAGTTCCCCAGTCTCAGACTGAATTTTCAAAGATCAAATAAATTTATTCGAGTTTCTCTTGTTGAAATGAAACAGTCATTGAATTCTCAGCTGTCAAAACAGTCACAAACGAAAGAGGCTCTTTGACTACACAAACAACACTGTTGGACACGCCGGCAACATTGAAATCTCAAAAACCCATCTAACAATTTTATAATGACATTGCGTTGAAGCCTTCTACCGCAATTCAGTATCAGTATTGTTGTCGAGTGGCCCACTTGGTCACGCGTCGAAGTCAATCAAATCTCGACAAAACTAAATCAAAGCCACATGTCATCCTCGCTGGTCATTCGGAAGGCTGTCAAAGAGGACATGCCAGACATTTTGCTCATGATTCAGGTTGGTGAATGGCTCCAACGAGGCTGTTGTGGGTAATTGACCAATATCTTTGCAGGAGCTGGCTGATTTCGAGAAAATGCCTGATGGACCTGAACTCTCCGTCTCAAGTAAGTTCAGAGTGGCTTCCAGGTCGATATCGCTCTCAATCGCTTGATCTCTTCCAGACCTTCTCCGCGATGGTGGATTTGAACCGCCCAGCAACAACCCACTGTTCATTTGCTTCATAGCCGACGAAACCAGCGCCGATGGAACGCATCCTGTCGGCTTTGCTCTTTGCTACTTCACCTACTCAACCTGGCAGGGCAAAGGCTTGTTCCTCGAAGACCTCTACGTTCGCCCAAGCCACAGAAAGAACGGAGTCGGACGGAAACT
This sequence comes from Lestremia cinerea, assembly GCA_027564135.1. NCBI lineage: Eukaryota > Metazoa > Arthropoda > Insecta > Diptera > Cecidomyiidae > Lestremia > Lestremia cinerea. The sequence goes on from JANSTV010066607.1 coordinate 5,353, forward strand.
TTTCTCCGAAGTGGCTCGCTACGCCGATTCCACCAACCGTTCGAGAGTCGACTTTCATGTGCTCGACTGGAATCCGGCCAGAAAGTTTTACGACAAATTGGGAGCGACGGATTTGACCACAAAAGACGAATGGCTTTTGTATCGTTTGGACAAGGCAGGCATTGAATCGCTCTCCAATAAATGATTGATGTTTTTTTTGAATAAATTTTCCGTTTCTGAAATGCATTTCGTTAATTCGCAACCGGCCTCCCCTCAAAGTATCTTCTGACAGGTGTTTGACCCAAAAACATATGATCGAAGCATGTTGGCAACATCGAAATGACAAAAACATGGGCTCATGACAGTTGTCAAGTGGTTTTCAAAATAAATCATTCGCTCGGAAAAAATAGGAAACATCGCAGAAAAATGTCATCGTCGGTAGTGGTCAGGAAGGCCGCCAAGGAGGACTTGAGCAACCTCCTTGTCATGATGAAGGTGAGTTTGATCCGCGAACGTCAACTGGATTCACCACCACTGTTCATTCCAGGAATTAGATGAGTTGCAGAACCTTCCAAACAGGCCAATGCTTTCCGTCGAAGGTGAGGTCCACTGAACTACTCCAAGAGTCCATTTCAATCAACCACTCCCTTCTAGAACTAACCCACGATGGAGGATTCGAATCGGCCGACTCGAGCCCACCCTTCATTTGCTTCATCGCCGAAGAAATACAAGACAACGGTTCCCACCCCGTCGGCTTTGCCGTTTGCCACAACAGCTACTCGACGTGGAAAGGCAAATCGTTGTTCCTCGCCGATTTGTACGTTCGTCCAAGTCACCAGAGGAAAGGCTTTGGTCGGGCGATCTTCACTCAAGTGACCCAATATGCCCATTCAACAAACTGTGCCCGAGTCGAATTTCACGTTACGAAGACGAATCCAGCAAGAAAATTCTACGAGAAATTGAAGACGACAGATTTGGCATCGACAGAGGGATGGCTCTGCTATTGTTTAGACAAAGCGGCCATTCAGTCATTAGCCGTTAAATGATCCAAGCATCTTCAACCGAAATATATTTCAGTTCCAAACTCACATCGATTGGTTTTATTTCGATACTCCAGAACAGATTCTGCGACTCGATTAATTGCTTGACGCATTCTTTCGATCGAATCGACAAAAAAGAAGTTGTTCGTAAACAAAAAAGCGCGATAACAACAAATGCCAGACATTGATTTATCATCGTCGAAGCACTTGACTTCTCAAAATAGGTGGAGTGCCCTAGATTCAGTCGAATCAGAGTGCTTGTAAAGCAACGAGCTGTTTTTGGTGAGGAGTTTTCCATTTTCGTAGGTTACGGAGGAAGAAAATCCGCTCTCGAGGGTCAATCACCTCCAAAAGACCAACAAAGTCAATTCAAACCAACGACTTCACTCCTCTCGCCGAAATTGAATAAACACCATTTCGTCAACTCACCGAAAAGCACACACACGTGGATGCTGCTGCGGACGCGTCTAAATCAAAGTGGGGTATTTTGGCGATTTGATCGAACGCCAAACACATTCAGTCAGTTGGAAATTGGCCGTGATTCCGGACTGGTCACTGGGTGCGACAGCAACAACAACCAGTAATTTGAACATCATGCCGACGCAACGCAATCAAACACATCGCAATTGGTGGCGAAAACGAACCATGGTCGAGAAAACGTTGACAGTGATTAGCACGTTGATCGGCCTTGCGATATTTGCGCTGACCATAACGCTGTGCATGATATTGGTGCTGAATGGCATTGTTGCCGGTGAGTTGGTGTGATTGACGACCGCTAATTGCTAACGAACTAACTTTGGGGTTTGTTCCACAGCGCGACTGTCTTATAAGCGACATTTCGGAATGGTCCAGTTTTGAAAAGTGATTCCCATTGCCATTGTGTCTGACTTGGCTTGGCCATTGGCTTCGTCTACTAGAGATAAACTCTTTTGATAGGAAGTGATTAGTGCGTTTAAAAAGCTTTAGTAACCAGTTTCGGGTGTCCCCTCCCATTTGCCCCTTCCCTCCCTCTCTTAGCATCGTTGTCAGAGAGACTGATAGGAATTTGATCAAAACTACCTTGGCGTGGTTTTCGACTGAAATTTAAACCAGTTCCGAAAGCTCAGATTCAACTTGGAACTCCCAATGAATATTGTGATAGATTTTTCAAATGAAAAACAAATTGAAAAAAAATGTCAAAAATAAAAATCCGCTTCGGCGAAATCACGAGAATGTTTGCTCTTTTCATAATCGACCCCGCTGAAGGACAGTGAAATTAAACGACAACGGTCGAGTCACCGATTCTCGAACAAAAGTTCTGTTGTCATCATACTCGTCGGCGGCCGTTAGTTAAATTTGTTTTAATGACCGTTTTGATAGTTCAGTCGCCAAATCGACCTTTGGTTTGACAAATGTCGATTCTTACTCAGAATGCTCTGTCTGGGGTCAGGTGAATCACAGGCCATTTGTTTTGTTTACGTTTCGAAGCTCTCGATTTTACTGCTTGGACCTTGACTTTGACCGAGAAATATCAGGTGAAATCGATGGCCAAACCAAACCAAAAAAAAAAAACAAATCGATCGAAAAAGCTTAAAGCTTTCATTTTCGATAAGCACAGATGGGCTCACAGCTAGAGGGCATTGACGGATCTCAACTAAATCTGGCCCGCATGATCAAACGCATAAGCGATTTCATGCCAATTTCATCGTTGATTTATTCAAATCGATGGCATAATTAGCTCAAACAAAGGCCAATTAGCAACTCGAGAATCGTCAGGCAACGTCAATTTGCTGGAAAAGTCAGTTCACCAATGAATTACGTAACGACACGCATGCATCGAAAGTAATACGGATTCTCGATCGTTAACCCACCATTTTCGAGTCATAATGAATTTGCATTGTCGTGAAAAGGCCAAGGTCACGGTGATCGCGAATAAAAAATATTGTTTTCGTTGATTGTTTTGGCCACTAATTCGGTGCGATGCCGAAAGATAATGGAACTGGGCTATGACATCACCCATTGCACAGCGCGAGGAATGTCTTTGGCGATCTCGTCTGTCTGAAAAATTGACAAACCTGCCGTTCAACGATCCACTCAACGTTTCGATCTGTTTGTGTTGGTTGAATTTGGATGGCAAAGTCAAACCCAAAAAAACTAGAGGTTTTAGGGTGGACCGCTCGGGTCGACGATAACAGGTTACCTTCAGAACTTTTGAATTTTGCCCGGATGACGCCGTCAAACGATCTCTACGCGATCAAATCGTGATGCTGATCTGACTCACCCGATAAGTAGCGCGCGCCCATCGACCCATCGCACACATGAACGCAACCGTGAAGCACTCATTTCGCATCCAAATCACAAAATCATTAGCGAAATCACCACGACGATATCGACATCGAGGCATAGCGTTCAGTTCGATTCGATTCGATCTTGAGGCAACATCGTTTGTTGCTTTTCGGCGGAATTATTCTGAGTTTTGCTAAATTTTTGGGGGGCTTTGAAGAACTGTGTACCATTTTCAATTTGTAAATCGGAAGAAAGTGAAACGCAATGGCACGTTATCAGGATGGCCATTCGAGCATTGTCAAGTAAGTGTTTCCTCCGTTGGGATTGTTCGACCGTGGTGAGCTTCGTTCGAGCAACGCCTCGCTGGTTATCCGCTCGTCGTCAAATCCACTGGCAATCAACCAACGAGACGACGATCTCTGTTTGCGTTCGGTTTGAATCCCGATTTCCCGCGGCGTAGCGTTTCGCAAGTCGATTTTTCCAAATGGCCAACGCCGATTGAGAGCCCCAGATTCATTCAAGTGTTTACGCAATCGCTAATCCGACCAGAACTGGATGGTTGTTTGACCTTCGGCTTCATTTTGAAAAATTTTCTAAGAATTTGAATTCCGGTTTGCTGATTTCTGTTTGTGCGCATTGACTAATCGAGGATTATGACGCGATGATGCTAATTGAGATTCTGGCCAATCGGGTTTTTCTGCAGAAATGCAAGTTTTTTTTTCGTTTGGCGTCTTTGGCAAACATGCATTTGAAGACTCGCCTTGAATTTGGTTTTTCCGAAGAGCGTTCGTGATGAGACTGCTTGAATGCTTTCAGACAACCGAGTTGGTGGAATCGACGGACAACCTTGGAACGAGTCCTACTTGTGATCACGGTCCTGGCCTTGATAGCCATTGTCACCTTGATCGCCTCGATCTACGCGCTGTTCTTTTTGAATGAAGCCGCCGTTGCTGTTCAATCGAATCGCACTATTGCCGCTGCCTTCACATCTGACGCAGAGACCATTCCCTCGATCAATGAGCTGTCGGACAATGGACACGACGAGGAGAAAATGTGCGTCACAGCCGGCTGTGTGCACACCGCATCCGAACTACTCGATACAATGGATCTAACAGCCGAGCCTTGCGACGACTTCTACGAATACGCCTGTGGCCAATTCCTGCGCAACACCGTCGTGCCAGACGATAAGGTCACGGTTGATACATTCTCGTTGGTTCGCGACAAATTGCAGGAGCAAGTTCAGTCGATCATCAGTGAGCCGCCGACGGAAAATGAATCCAAGCCTTTCCGCTTGGCCAAGGATTTGAATTTGGCTTGTTTGAACAAGTCGATCATCGAGCAGCGGGGCAAGCAGCCAATGCGGGAATACATCAAGTCTTTCGGAGGTTGGCCAGTTGTTGAGGGTGACAGATGGGATGAGGATGTCGCTCCGGGATGGACCTGGGAGAATGCAATCAAACAATTCCGATTGGCTGGCTTCGATTACGATCACATCACGACCTTCAGCGTGGGCTCGGATTTGAAGAACTCGCTCATCAGAGTTATGGACGTGAGTCATTGGCCGAGGGCGGCTTTGTGCTTCAATTCAGTTCATTTCAATTCATCCAATTTCAGATCGATCAAACGGATCTCGGTCTTAATCGGGAGTTCCTCATTCGCGGTCTAGACGACAAAGTGGTGAAGGCCTATCACGATTATCAAGTAGATTTAGCGGTGATTTTCGGAGCAAATCGTACGCGCGCCGAAAAGGAAATGTTGGATGCCCTCAATTTCGAGATTGCTTTGGCCAATGTGAGTATTCGGCTGAGGGCCGTCCAGTTGATGAAACGTCTAATCGATGACCTCCCCAACAGATCTCCTTACCGAACGAAGAACGTCGCAACGGCACCGCCCTCTACAACCCGATGACAGTGAAGGAGATCCAAGAGAGATACCCATACGTGCAATGGCTCGAATACATCCGTAATCTGATGCCAAAGCGTGTGCCAATCAGTGAGAACGACATTGTCATCGTCGATGTCCCAACTTTCTTCGAGAAATTGGGAGACATCTTGGCCACCACGACCAAGCGAACGATTTCGAATTATTTCATGTGGCGAACCGCTTTGTACGGCTCCGGATACATGACCAATGAGCTGCGTCAGCGGAAAATCAAGTATCTCTCCGTGTTCAGTGGGCTGCAAAGTGAGGAGCCGCGCTGGAAGGAATGCATCGCCTACACGGGATCATCGTGAGTTGCAATTTTGTCGGGTGACGTCGGACGCTTCATAATTCATTGACTCTCGTCGACAGGCTTCCAATCTCCGTGGGCGCCCTTTACGTTCGCAAGTACTTCCCGCAAGAGTCAAAGAGCAGAGCTCTCGAATTGGTCAATCACATTCGACTGGAGTTTGAGAGCATTCTGACCGAGGTCACTTGGATGGACGAGACGACGCGTCAGGCAGCTTTGGGAAAAGCTAAAACATTGGTGGAGCACATTGGCTACCCAGACGAGTTAGCCGACAACAAGAAACTCGAGGATTACTACCAAGGACTCGAAATCGTTCCGGACAACTTGATCGCCAATCAACTGAAAATTAACGTTTTCAACAACGAATTCGCTTTCGGCAGACTGCGAGAGCCCGTTAATAAAACCGACTGGATTTCACATTCAAAACCGGCCATTGTGAACGCCTTGTACTCTCCACTGGAGAATAGTATTCGTGAGTGCAGTTTTGAAACAAACGCATCTCAACTGGCATCGGATTATAATCCAAAAATCTCTTTCAGAGTTCCCTGCTGGGATCCTTCAAGGAAAATTCTTCTCGGCGGATCGTCCAAAGTACATGAACTTTGCGGCCATTGGATCGATCATCGGTCACGAAATCACCCACGGCTTTGATGATCAAGGCAAGCAGTTCGATCTGAACGGTAATCTGGTCGACTGGTGGCAGCCAGCAACCCAAGAGGGATTCTTGGAGAAAGCCCAATGCATCATCGAGCAATACGGAAACTACACAGACAAAGACACTGGGCTGAGTTTGAACGGCATCAACACGCAGGGTGAGAGCATCGCGGACAACGGTGGACTGAAGGAGGCCTACTACGCGTATCAACGTTGGGTAACTGAGAATGGACCGGAGGGAAAACTTCCAGGGTTGGAGTTCACGCCATCGCAGCTGTTTTGGATCTCGGCAGCCCAACAGTGGTGTACGGTGTCGCGCAGTGAATACACCAAGCTGAAAATCACAACCGGTGTCCATCCTCCGAATCAATTCCGAGTGAACGGCCCGATGAGCAATCGGCCGGAATTCGCTAAGGACTTCAATTGTCCGCTGGGGTCTTTCATGAACCCCAAACACAAGTGTTCCGTTTGGTAAGCGCAGTCGAGTCGCTACCCCAATTTGCTCCTAAATATTTCAGTCAAAATAAAATGCATTCTTTCGAAGGAGTAAAAAACTATCGAATATATTTTACTTAGTTCATGATTCCATGGCCTGTGAACAAGCCATTCGTCTTACAATAAAGCGAGATTTTTGACAATTTCGGAGAATTTCCGCGATGATAATTCAGCATATTTCACAAATATCAATCCTGAGCGTCTTTCCGCGGACGGCCAATCTTTCGTCTCGGTCCATCGGTAGAAATACGCTCAGTCATGACTGATTTTCGTCGTTTTGGCTGCCAGACAGGCCCCTCTGGAACAATGCGTTCAAACATGACAGATTTACGACGTTCCGACCTTCGGGCCAGTGGAGTTGGTTCAAGCGATTCGGACTGCTCAGTTGGTTTGGATGGCGCTGGTGGTCTGGGCATGGATTCTGATTTCCGAGGCCTTCCGCCCTTCCTTTTTGGACTCTGCTTCTCCACTTTGATATTCAGCAAATTCACGCGAGGAATAACTACGTGAGCCTGGAACAGTCTTGGATTTTCGAAGATAATTCTCGGTGGAACTTGGAGTTTACTAAGAGAGGTCTGTTCTTCCTTTGTGACCTCTTCCTCTAATCTAGCCTCATTCTGTAGCCTGAATACTTCCTCCAGCCTGGCTTCTTTCTCCGGTCTGACCTCTTCCTCCGGCCTGGCCTCTATCTCCAACCTAGCGGCTCCCTCCGGCGTGGCGTCTTCCTCCGGCCTGGCGTCTTCCTCCGGCCTGGCGTCTTCCTCCGGCGTGGCCTCTTCCCTCGGCTCAACTTTGATTTGAACTTCCGCGTCATTACGTTGGGTCTCTGTGCAATGCTGACTCAACAACATACTGATTTGGGCGTCTTTCACCTTCAATTGGTCTTCCATTCGATCGAGTCTCTCTTGCAGCGTTCTACTCCGTTTCAACTCCAGTTCGTGATCATGCTTGGATTGATCGTGGTTTTTAATGGCAACGGCAACGAGTTGCCTCATACTCGCTTCGATTTCACTGACCGCTCCCATCGCCTCACGCACTTTCACAAATTTATTGGAGAATTGTTCGGTCGTTTCTTCCAACAATTTGCGCAGCGTGCAATTTCGCGTTACCTCAAGCTCGTAACGTTGCCTGTACTCTTCTTTCTCGCAAAGGCATTTCTTAATGATTTTCCTCGCTTGGTCGGACAGGGCATCTCTTGGATCGGACATTGTCGACGGTGATTTATTGGAATCGCACGGATAGAGTCCAAAAATGGCAATTGCTTCTCAAGAGAAAACGTAAACAAACTGACGTTGGCTGTCAATAAGAACAATAATAATACGCAAACTTTGACAAAGGTAGAAAACGCCGATAGGGGGCACCACACACTTTACGAAACGAACGTTACGTTTTTGGTTTAGTTGTTGTTTCGAGAGTCAAAGGCATTTATTCGAGAGATTATTAAAATTGTTTTCCATTTGTTCTAAGTCCTACCAAACACTGCACTTATTTACCGGGTTCATCGGAGCTCCGGCGGGGCAATTAAAGTCTCTCGCAAAATCTGGTGAATTCTTCAGCGTTCCCAGAACTCGATACCGTCCCGGCGCATGCACATCGACGGCCAAATTATTTTTCATGAACTCAGCGTCAACCACACTGCAATAAGATTGGGCAGATGAGATCCAAAAAAGCTGCGCTTGCGTGTAGTTCAACCCGGCCAATGTTGGCTCAGAGCCTCTCTCGGCCTCCCAGCGTTTGTACGCGCTGTAGGCTATTTTGAGTCCGCCATTGTCCGCGATGTTCTCTCCTTGCGTTAGCGCTCCGTTCAGCTTGATTTGAGTCTCCTTGTCGGTGAAGTTGCCGTACTGCTCGATGATGCATTGCACCTTTTCCAGAAACCGTCGCTCCGTCTCCGGTTGCCACCAATTTATTAAATTGCCATTGCCGTCGAATTGCTTTCCTTGGTCGTCGAAGCCGTGCGTGATTTCGTGACCGATGAAAGATCCGATGGCTCCGTAGTTCATGTACTGTGGTCGGTCGGCCGAGAAGATTTGCCCCTGCAAAAGACCTGCTGCGATTCCTGGAAAAGAATAATTCGTTCTTAGCCAAAGGCAGCTGGTGTTTTTTTCCAGAGGAAACTCACGGATGCTATTTTGTTGCCGCAGGTAGAATGCATTGGCCGTGATGCCGTCGAAAGACATGAGCAAGTCCGTCCTTGTTACTGGCAACCACACCTTTTTGAACGAGGAATCCAGGTAAAATTTGATGAGCTTCAATTGATTGTGGAATGCATCGTCGGGAACCAGTTCAAAGCCGTCAAAGAGCGTCTCAAGAGCCTCGTTATCGAGCACTTGGTCCGGAAAGCCAATGTATTCGATCAAGTCTTTGACTTTGTCCAGAGCTTTCTGCCGAGTGATGTCATCCATCCAAGTGATCTCCTTCAGAAGCTTTTCTATTTCTTGCCGTTCGCCATTGAAGATCTCCAGGACCTTGTTTTTGGTCTCCTGCGCGAAGTGCTTGCGCGCATACAGCGCACTCAGGGGTACGGGTAATCTGCAAGGAAGCAATTTTGAGGGCGGAAGGGACATTTCAGCGGGGAGCACTTACGATGCTTTCGTCTGCTCGATGCATTGCTCCCACAGAGGTCTCCCGAAGGGAGCAATATGACTTTCTGCATAAAATTGCGATAAGCGATCGCGGATTTCTTGTGTCAGAACTTGCGAGGAAGACGTCACAACGCGTTGCATGATGTAGTTGGAGATGGTGCGTTTAGATGTGAGGATGAGAATAAGGTTCAAAGTATCGAAATAATTTGGAAGCTTGTTCTTGACAACATCAGTCTTCTCAATGGGTGTCGACGCCGGCATCAAATTCCGAACGTATTCAAGCCAGCTGATGTATGGGTACCTCCGCTGCATCTCCTCGAAGGTCATCAAGTTATTGTAATAGCTGGCGTTGCGATATTGGGTCGGACTCAGGAAAATCTGTTGGAATGCAGGAATTCACTTTTCACAAATTCGAAGAACAAATGGGTTTGAGTACCAGTGCTAGGGAGATTTCCAGGGCGAGAGTATCGCGAGTCTCCTTCTCCGCTCGCGCTCTATCTGCGCCAAAAATGACCGCCAAATCAACTTGAAAATCATAATACGCCTTCACCGCTTTATTCGGCAGACCCTCGAGGAACGGAATTCCAGGGAATATATCGGCTCTTTTGGATACCTAAGAATGGCTGATTGGTTGATTGCAATTTATTTGGTTGATGAGGAGCCTACTGATATCCTCCGAATCGTTGAGTTTGTTAAATCTGGCTCTATTTCGACGGCAAAAAAATTGCTAGTCATCAAGCCAGCGGCCCGTAGCTGCTTAGTCATGCCAGTCCACGTCCAATTGGAACCATCCCAATCGTCTCCTTCGAGTACTGGCCACCCACCGAGTGCCTCAATGTGATCCATGATCGGCTTCAATCCTCGCTCCTCTCTGATCGACGTGTTCATGCAAGCGGCATAGTAGTTTCTCGCAAGTCGCAATGGCTTGATCTCACCTTCTGCCGATGGCTCGCTGAGCAGCTCTCGCAATTGCTCTAGGGTTTTGTCGTTGATTTTGCGGAACCCATCGATGAAAGTCAAGCCATTAGAAAGCGGCGTGCTATTCAGGAACCCACCACAAGCGAAATTGTAGAAGTTGTCGCAAGGATCAACCGCGGGATCGATTGAACTCAACACCTCTGAGGCCGCTCGCACACAGCCCGCCGTCGCACATGTTGTATCGTTTGACGCCGAATCAACTGATGCGAAGGTTGAGTGGGCAATCACGGAGACGATGACGATGATCGATACGAATTTCACGATGGTTCCGTTGGGTTTACGAAAAGACGATCGGTCGAAGAATTCCATTCGAAGGAGGATGTTCGTACTTACAAGCGATATTCGCGAAGCAGTCAATTTTCGGATCTCCAAAGTAAACACGATGAATGCCCAACCGCGAATGCATTATTGCATTCAGTAATTCCCCACGTTCTGATCGTGATCTTGATTGATAACCTCTCATATCGTTCGCGTTGGGAGTTCAATGCTGAATGAAACGCATTGTAGTTGATATTCATTCATTCCCTTATCTGGGAGTTCCCGCATTGAAAAAATCGTGATAATTTCTCAATAATTTTGCGATTAGTTTGCGCCAATTTCGAACTGATGTCAGTCGAGTTGACGAAGGATAAAGTTGTTTTTATGAAAATAAATTTATTTCGATCCTAAACTAATTCAAAACATTTCCAAACTGACTCCTCGTAGCCCCTCACCCCATGTTGGACGTAGATCACCAAACAGCGCATTTGTCCTTGGGATTCATCGGAGCTCCAACTGGACAATTGAAGTCTTTCGAAAATTCTGGCAAATTTCTCAGCGTGCCCAGGACCCGATACCGTCCTGGAGCATGAATATCGGTCATAATTGCATCCTTTGTGAACTCAGCACGGGACACAGCGCAATGAATGTGCGCGGAAGAGATCCAAAATAGCTGCGATGGCGTATAATTCAATCCCGGAAGTCCGGGCTCGGAGCCATCCAGGGTGACCGATCTTTGGTAGGCTCGATATGCCTCTTTGAGTCCGCCATTGTCGGCGATGTTCTCTCCTTGCGTGTTAATGCCGTTCAAATGCAGTTGAGTCTCCTCGTCGGCGAAGTCCCCGTACTGATCGATGATGCATTGAGCCTTTTCCAAGAACCGCTGCTGAGTTTCCGGTTTCCACCAGTCCACCAGATTGCCGTTCAGATCGAATTGCTTGCCTTGATCATCGAAGCCGTGGGTGATTTCGTGACCGATGATCGATCCAATGGCCGCGTAATTCATGTATCTTGGACGATCCGCCGAGAAGAATTTCCCTTGAAGGATCCCTGCCGGGAATTCTGAAAGAGATTCAAAGCTTGAGTTGTGGACAAATTGGACAAAACTCAACTCACGAATACTATTTTCCGATGGAGCGTAGTAGGCATTCACGACAGTTGGTAGGGAATGCGCGGTCCAATCAGTTTTGTTAACGGAATCCCGCAGTCTTTTGAAAACGACATCATAAGTGAATTTGTTAATTCTCAACTGATTCTCAAACAGATCGTCTGGAACGATCTCCAGACCTTGGTAATACTCCTCCAGCTTTGCATTGTCAGCCAGTTCATCTGGATAGCCAATGTAGTTGACCAATTTTTTGGCCTTTCCCAAAGCTGCCTGACGCGTCGTCTCGTCCATCCAAGTGACCTCCTTCAGCAGGCTCTCGAACTCCTGTCGAATGTCATTGACCATTTCGAGAGCTCTGATTTTTGACTCTTGCGGGAAGTACTTGCGAACGTACAGAGCGCCCACGGAGATTGGAAGCCTAAGAATGATAGACAATGTGTTATAAAGCGTCGCTGACCATCCGACAGAGTTTCAACTTACGATGAGCTTGTGATGCTTATGCATTCCTTCCATCGAGCCTCTACAGATTGTACGCCACTGAGTGCTGATAAATACCCCACTCTTCTCTGGCGAATCTCGTCAGTTAAAAATGGACCAGCGTAGGTCACCACGCGCTGCATGAGGTAATTTGCGATGACCCGCTTGGGTGTTGCGGCCAAAAGCTCACCGAATTTCTCAAAGAACGTTGGCTCCATGTTGATCACGACGTCATTCTCATTGATTTGCATAGACGTGGGCATCAGATTGCGAATGTACTCAAGCCACTGCATGTACGGATATCTTTGCTGGAGTTCCGCCAAGGTCATCGTGTTGTAGAGCGCGGTGTAGTTCCGGCGGTCTTCATTCGGTAGGGAGATCTGTTGGAAATGGTCAATAGGCGTCTCATCGACTCCGCTACCGGAGGAAGAATACTCACATTGGCCAAAGCAATTTCGAAATTTAGCGAGTCCATCAGCTCCTTCTCGGCGCGCGTACGATTTGCTCCAAAGATCACCGCCAAATCCACTTGATAGTCGTAGTAGGCCTTCACTACTTTGTCGTCAATGCCTTTGATGATGTATTCTCGATCCATGCCGAGATCGCTTTCATCAATCTGAAGAGAAAGGAATTGAGCTTCATGCATGTCGTGTCAATCGCCTCTGAACTTACAATCATACTTCGAGTCGAGGAATTCTTCCAGTCTGTGCCAACGCTGAAGTAGATGAGGTGATTCGTAAGGAAGCCAGCATTTCGCATGTTTCCGATCGTTTCAGCCCAAGTCCAGTTTGGATCATCCCATTCATCCCCATCAACCACCGGCCATCCTCCGAACGCTTTGATATGATCCACAACTGGCTGTACGCCTCTTTCCTCACTAACCGTCGTGTTCAAACAGGCCGCATTGAGGTCTTTCACCATACGAAAAGCCCTCGTTTCATTCGCTGTGGAAGACTCACTGAGCGTCACCCGCAACTGATCCTCCAGCTTGTCTCGAACGATCGTTAGTCCATTGATCATTTCCTTATCATCCGAGAGAGGGCTGTTCTTAGTGAAGAGACCGCATGTGAAATTGTAAAAGTCGATGCAAGGGTCAACGGTGACGTCAATCGAGTTGAGCAGCTCCGAAGCCGTGTGAACGCAGCTCGCTGTCAAACATATCGACTGATTCGGAGCTCCGTATTTTGAATGAATCCATGCGCCCGTCGCAAGTCCCACAAAAATGATGATTATGATTGAAATGCACTTTAAAATGCATCTTCTCCTGGCCGATTTTGGATTTCTGAAATTTGATTTCAAAACTTGCATCAATTTCGTTGAAATGTCCGCAATCGAATTCATTCACTTTCAATCACTGAATCACAAAGAACATTCACAGAATACAAACGTACGATCTGGGTCGAATGCATCCATTGTCGTTGTAACACTCGGCACAATTCGGACACTTTGGTGTCTGATTCTGGTGGAAAAATGTCTCTCGCATCTTCGGAGCTGTTTGCATTGTCGAACACTGGAGCAATTGCCGAAAACGCGTCTGCTCACCATTCCAATTCTCGACGCGAATAACCCTACTTCGGCGGAAAGCGAATTTAATCGCCGGCGACCTCCCGGGTCAAGTGTGGAATTGATACAGACTTTGTGTCATCGCTCACGCACACACCACAGACGTTGTCGTCGCGATTAGCTGGTTGCGGAGTGAGAATTGAAATTTGAATGCCGAATGCATGACTTTGGAGATCAATTCAATCTCCAGAGGAACATCAACGTGGGTAGACATTGGCAGGGACAGTGGGCAAGGTGGAGTGGGAGTATCTCTTAATCGATCTCCTCAGAACTACTGACTGAAACACGTGAAAAAGCTCATTTAGAAAAATGTATTTGTAAATTATAGCAAAACACTTCCCACACAAAATACGATCAAGCTTCAATTGAGTCGGTTGAATTCAGATCACACAATTCAAGCGGTGAAATTACTTTTGTCAAGATTCTTCTTATCGAATTGCTCTTCGATCCACTGCCGGAACGATGCCACGTTGACATAAGCACCAGGGTGTTGGTCATCACAACCCTTGACCTGCCATACAGCGATGCCAGCCTGATAGTATTGATGTTCCTTGCCGTCCGGTATCGGGCAAACCAACGGGGACCCGCGATCAGCCACACAAAGCTCTTTACCTCTCTCAGCGTTGGCGCAGATGAAACTCTCATGCAATTCGAAATCCGGCTCGAAGACTGAGCGGAATGCTTCCAGGCATGAAGTGCGTGGAGCGACGGATAAATCTACCTTGGCCAGAATCGTCTGGTATTTTCCATCCTTTCCTTTACCCCAACCGGAGCCAGTGCAACGAGCCTCGTCGAAATTGAAATCCTGCGGTGGTAAGCATACGGTGTTCACATTCTCAGCCAATTCGACCGGGGTGGTGAGATACAGCAGAGCTAAGCCATTGCGGTCCGTTCCGTTTCGTTCAAATTGATCGTGAAAGATCACTTCGGAGACATCGCGATCTTGATGCGGATGGATCTCAGTTGTTGCTTGTGTGTCCCATTCGCCGACACGAACTTTCAGGGAGCTCACTTCTCTGTTTTGGAGGCAAAATGCTGACGTTAGGACCACTTGTGGATGGATCAACGAGCCGCCGCATCTGTAGACCTTCAGTGGTGTTGGATTCGGTGGAAATAACTCAAGACTTAGGATGGCCGTCATCCAGGGAAACTCTTCACACTGGGCGTCATCTTCATTATCAACGGCACAGATAGTTTCACTTGGGTTTCGAATGCCACATCCCTCTCGGTGGACCGCAGTCGCGAATTGGCCCGACAGCAGTGTGACAACGAACAGCAAGATCAATTCATTGCTTCGTAGCATTTTCCTGAAAGGATACGACACAAACCGATCGCTCAGAGCAAGCCGAGAAGAAGTGATGTCCGAAATGATGGAACGCGATTCGAAAAGTCAAAATCAAAGCAAAAGCTCGAAGCTACTTACATTTTGAGAGAATCTTTTTCAACAGCGATGAGTCCATACAAAAACGTTTATAATCCAGAATCGAAACGCAGTCCGGTATTTATAAGCGAGTCAAAGGCTGTGTTTCGCGATTAAACAATCGTTTGACTTGCGATTACGGAATTGTGCGAATCAAGTTCGGACAGAAGAGAACGATTGATTCGCGGCCTAATTTCTAATTTCTTTTCAATTTCATTGTCGACTGCGTGCGACCTTCGTGAAAATCACATATCGGTTTGCATCGTCATGGAATGAGGTTAGTTTGACGAGGGAGAGTAAGGTCGCTCTGAAACCCCAACAGAGCAGTTGACTGAGCACAATAATAATGAAAAACACCGTTGAATTGAGGAAGGCTCTGTTTATTGGATCCCAAAGAATCGAGTCCTTCCAGGAAGGACCTCCAATCCCAATGAATCGGCGGTCACCAAACGATGCATTTGTCTTTGGGGTTCATCGGAGACTCAGCCGGACAGCTGAAATCCTTCGAGAAATCTCGAGAATTTTTCATTGGTCCCAGAACTCGGAAGCGCCCGGGTGAATGCACCCCAGTTGTGATCAGCATTTTGGTGTATTGGGCACGACTAACGGCACACTCTGTCCGAGCGGATGAAATCCAAAAGAGCTGCGCCGGCGTGTATTTCAATCCAGGGAGTTTCGACTCGGGACCATTCTCGGCAACCCAGCGCTGGTAGGCTCGATAGGCCTTTCTGAGTCCGCCATTGTCTGCGATGTTCTCTCCTTGCGTGTTGATGCCGTTCAGCTTCAGTTGAGTCTCCTCGTCGGTGTAGTTTCCGTACTGATCGATGATGCACTGAGATTTCTCCAAAAACCGTTGCTGAGTCTCCGGCTGCCACCAGTCGACCAGGTTACCATTCGCATCAAGTTGTCTGCCTTGATCATCGAAGCCGTGGGTGATCTCATGGCCGATGATTGAGCCAATAGCCGCGTAGTTCATGTATCTTGGACGATCCGCCGAGAAGAACATTCCTTGAAGGATTCCAGCGGGGAATTCTGAAAGAATTTCATTTTAAATTTCCGAATGAAGCGCTTTGGGCGAGCACTTACGAATGCTATTCTCAAGAGGAGCATAGAACGCGTTCACAACTGCCGCGTTGGAATGAGCGATCCAGTCAGTTTTGTTGACAAATTGACGTAGTCTGCTGAGCTTGTTGTTGGTTTTGAAGATGTTCACGTTCAATTGGTTGACCAGCAGATTGTCTGGCACGATGTTCAGACTGCGATAGTATTCCTCCACCTTATCGTCCTGGGTCAACTCATCAGGATATCCAATATGAACACTCAAGGTTTTAGCTTTGCTCAAGGCTGCCGCACGCGTAGTCTCGTCCATCCAAGAGACCTCCTTCAGGATGCTCTCAAACTCCTGTCGAATATCATTAACCATGTCGAGAGCCTTACTCTTCGAGTCCTTTGAAAAATACCTGCGAACGTACAGAGCGCTCACGGAGATTGACAGTCTGCAAGGGAAGATGATAAGGACGGTCTGAGACTCTCCCTTTCTCTCTCCGACTGAGAGCGATCCGCGTGAACAACTCACGCTGATCTCGTAGTATAAACGCATTCCTTCCAGCGAGGCTCCTCCGATTGTACTCCGTAAAGCGACGTCACATACTGCAAGCGACGCTTACGAATTTCATGAGTCAAGTATTTACCGCCGTACATGGCAACGCGCTGCGTGAGGTAGTTTGCAATAGTTCTTTTGGAGGTTTTAGCCAAAACTTCGCCCAATTTCTCGAAATAGGTCGGAACCATAACGACAATCATGTCATTTTCGTCGATGGGCACCGAGGTCGGCAGCAAATTTTGAACGTATTCGAGCCACTCCATGTACGGGTACTTTTGCTGAATCTCCTTCAGAATCATAGGATTGTAGAGGGCGGTGCCATTGCGACGTTCCTCACTTGGCAGGGAGATCTATTAAAGAGTTCTCATATCATCGCCAATCACCTCAAAATCAAAGCAACACTCACATTCGCCAAAGCGATTTCAAAATGGAGTGAATCCAAGACCTCAACCTCTGCTCGAGTCCGATTCGCTCCAAAAATCACCGCCAAATCCACTTGATAATCGTAGTACGCTTTGACCACTTTATCTTCAATGCCTTTGGTGAGATACTCTCGATCCAATCCCAGATCATTTTGATCCATCTAGAAGCGGAAACGTCCTCTAGATTCGATCATTAAACCTCACCCAAATTGCAACTTACCCCCATCGCTCTACCTGTCGAATTCCTCCAATCCGTTCCGACCGCGAAAGAGATGATTTGATCCGTGCCGAAGCCAGCGGCACGATACTGCTTAATCGCACCGGTCCACGTCCAATTCGAATCATTCCATTCATCCTCCTTAACCACTGGCCACCCTCCAAACGCTTCAATATACTCCACAAGTGGCTGCAAACCTCGCGTCTCACTAATTGTCGTATTCATGCAAGCCATATGGAAGTCCTTCGCCAGTCGAAAGGGTCTCGTCTCATTTGCTGGCGATCGTTCATTCAGCACGAGCCGCAGTTGACTCTGCAAAATATCATCGACACTCGAGAAGCCATCGAGGATGATCATGTCGTCCGGAAGGTGATTGTTCTTAATGAATGTACCGCAAGCGAATTGGTAAAAGTCGTCACAAGGATTAACCGTCTCATCAATCGAATCAAGCAAGAACGAAGCCGTGTGAACACAACCGGGTGTCAAACAGACTGTTTCATTCCGCGAGACCTCCGATGATGGGCAATTTCCCGCATAAAGCAGCGCATAAGTGGACACGACCAGAGCTATTGTCGCCAGGCCAGTCAAAATACTGATTACTATCAAAATATGCTCCAAAATCGGATGCTTGGTAGCATCCTTGGCATTTCTGAAAAAAATCAAATTGATTTCGAAAATTTAATTATGTAAATAACCAATTAAAATTCATTCACAGCCAATAAAAAATCCATCCGCCACCAATCATTGAACGTTTCCAAACGCACACTGGCAATCCGACTTGAACGCACCCATTCCTCTGTTTGACATATCGCTCCAACACAATCACACACACCTTGCGCAGCCATCAATCGAAAAAGTAGTTTTCATTCGAAAAGTCATATTGTTTCATGT
>JANSTV010066608.1:0-11214 GCA_027564135.1 Lestremia cinerea
GAATAAATAATATTTTAATGTGTAATGTTGAATTTAGTCCAATTGAAATATGGCTCGCAGCTATTCGCCCAGTTAGCTTGCAGCATTTAGCAATTTTCCGCAAATGAATATTTTGCATTTGGCTTAACGAATTTGGACAACATTTAATGGCTTTGATTAATTGCTTCTATTACAATATTGCGTCTGAAGTTTTTGAATGAAACAATGGGCGACAGGAACAACAACAAAATCGAGAAAAAAAATACTATAGGAATACTAAATTGTTCATAAATAACCGCCGATGGATGATTGAATGTGGGCCAAAGTTGACATCGATGGCGGAAAAAGTTTCGAGTAGCTGCCATTTCGCTTCGAGGCTTCGTTCATTCATTTTTTTTGCGCCCGGTGTCGACAAAGCTTTTCGAAACATTAGCTCACTGAATGGGCCCACCAGCTGGTTGATGATCCCAGCACATTCTCGTTGTGTTTGAAAAAGAAAAATTGATTTCATTTTCCACACGAGACGCGATATCCCATTTGGAGTGCATAAAAGAAATGCGATCTGGCCGATAGACATCATTAATGAATGAACTCGCCGGAAGTGGGTTTGACGTTAGTCGAGGAAGCGTTTCATTTTTCGCTTAAACGTAATTTTTTTTTCTCTTATTTTTACAGTTTTCCACTCGATGTGGCATTTCATTTTCCATCACAATGTGAACCACAAAGTAAACATTTTTGGAAGCCAAAAAAAGATGAAAAAGAAGAAAAATACAGTCAGATAATGACGTTACGATAAACGAGAGAGTGCCAGCGGAAAATGGTTTTCGCATTCACAATCATTAGGATGATGTGTTCGGTGCGGTTGATGTTTTTGGCCGGGCAAGAATGAAGATTGATAATATTTGACGCGGTGCCAAATGTATTCTGCCATGATCTACGTGTTCTCCGTGCTCGCCATTGGATTCAGCTCAACAATCGCATTGGTCGTGTTTTAAATTTACAATTGCCACGGAAATGTTACGTCATTTTCGGTGTTTGCGGTGATGGGAGCAAACGGCTCGTGTTCATCTTGCTAATAATATTTCGCAGAGAGTCGCCATTTGAATCTCGCGCGTTTCATCTTGTGTTTTGCGTCGGGACTCATTGTAATTAGACATATTTTTTTGACAAGCAATTAAAACATTTGTAAACAATGAGACGGCAATGCGATCGTTTCGAGGGAATTCCGTGGGTGATGACCGAAATGGAGGTCTATCGTTGACTGAATAGCTGACTAACTGGGAGTCGCATAATGTCAAGCTTTCAGTCTGGTGGAGCCAGAACATTTGATGAATTCCAAATGAATGCCACAAGACTGGCAATGTTTGATTTGAATTCAGTTGCGATTGCTTTATGCCTCGACTGTTTTGTTCGAATGCACTCGCCATGAAGTTTGGCAAGTCAATTTCGAGTTTTGATAAGATCCACCGACTGTTGGCCTAAATTGACTTGATGAATCCATGATTTGGGCACGATTTTGGGTTTCTAGCGAACAGCAGCCGCTGCCTGAATAACCGTCTCCGCCGCCAATGTTATTCGAACTTTTCTCGTATCCGTGATTTGTTATTTTCTTTTGAAATTTTGATGCAGCATTTCCATGCAGCTTTTGTAATCGACAAAGTCGAAAACTTTGATATTTTCCTTGCAATTCAAATGACATACGAAAAACCCCAGTCAAACTCATAAGACTACGGCGGAAAACCTCAAAACAATTTTGAAAAGAACGAACTTTTCGAAAAAATTGAAATATTTCCATACCAATTAAATTCAAATAGAGTTATTTTATGATTCAACTCAACACCGATGAATGAATACAAAACCGATGAAAATGGAGGCGAGGGAGATTCTCGTGTCATTTGAAATTGAAACGCGACGCGAGTTAATGAACATTTCACGTCTTCATCGTTCGTATGGGGTTTGGTGGTTTGGCGAGGAAAACTTCGCAGACAACACAACGATGATAATAAGGAAAAACCAGCAGGAGCTCTTGCAATAACGGTTCTTCTTTCTTCTCGTTTTTTTTTTGCTTTCTTATCTTCATTCTATGGTGTGCCGTGCACGTCGTCATCTTTATGCGCGCGGGTGAAACTAAACGGAATTTTTGTGCCAAGAAAATTGCAAAAAAATAAAATTAAAAAAAAAATGAAGCAAAAACTGGACAAAAAAACGGAAGAAGAGACGAGCGAGTGAATGTGCAGTGAATGGAGATGCGAAATAGAAAATTGAATTCTTTTCAATGCCCGACTTGGTGGCCATTCCGAAAGCTTTATGCAATCGGAACCATAATTTATTGCCATAACGCATTCTCTGCGGACGCTTTCCATCGTTTTTAATTTGATTTAAAGTTGAATTGCAAATGATTTTAATGCATTCGATAATTCCACCAGTCGTCTCCTGACAATCGAATGATTGTCGCGTACCACTCTTGTTCATTCGGTTCAATTAATTAAATTTTCAATCCAGCAAATTTTCATGACGTTTTCATTATCGAAAATGAACAGATTCATTTTGATTTTCATTCGGAAAAATCGCCCGAAACATATGGCGATGTCAATCAAATTTGCCGTTCGAAGAAATTGGCGAGCTCTTGAAGGTTCTCTTTCGAAGCAAGAAAATTAATTACATTTCATTGTTTGAACAGCGAAATGTTCATTTTTGCGTTTCTCGCATTCGACTCTGTTCAAACAAAATGGTTCGCTGGTTATTTACTCGGTTATCGTTATCGCAGGCACAACAAGCTCGGCAGCCGACCGAATGTTTCGCGTGTGTCCGTTTGCATAAGTTTTGCTCATTAAAGTGAAGGCTTGAAGACGCTATTTTTTGTTTGCTCTTTCGTTAATTTCAAATTGATTGAAATGAAACGTCAGTCGAAGGAGCAAAGTGGAAGAGAAGAGAAAAAAAATGCGCAATTTCACGAAAGAAACGGCGATGGTAGAACCAGAATTGTAAATTAAAAGCAATAAAAACGGCATTTAAACAAAACGAAAGGTTAAATGAACGGGAAAAGTCAAGAGCACATGGTCGACTAAGGCAGGTATTAAATTTTCGAGAATGATGCTGAAATGAACATCAGGTCACTTGAGTTCGTTCGAGCGGATATCACCAAATGGACACACAAGTGGAATGTGAAACAGAGTGAATCGCTGCCGTACCGGATGCAGCATCATTGAAGCGCATGTTCGTTCAATCGCTATCAATTTTCAGGGATTCCGTTTGGAAATTTCCGTTTTTTTTTTCGGGAGAAAATGCAATAGGATCGTTTGACTGGCTTAAAAATGTCTAGGCAATAATCGACCGGAACTAATATCAATTGCATTTTAACAATCTTCAGATGAGTCAATTCAACTATGCGCTTCGACCGTTGAATGTCGTGCGACATGCAAGCATTTGATAGAAAATGGCCAAGTGGAATATAAATACAGATTCCATTGGCCAATTCATTTGCGATGCATCTCTTCGGCACGCATCACACTGGCATAGCCAATTAAGTAGATTTATTGAGTTGGTGCAGCTTGGCGAGAAACGAAAGAGAGATATTTGTCATTCGCCACGAACTATTATGGTTTGGCTGAACCTCACGCAGCCATTCACCGAAACCAACCGACAAGCAAACGATGAAGACGCATCCCGACTCGACTCGAACTGGCTCATTAATTCAAGATCATTTATTTTGCAAAACCAAGCGCACAACCAGTAAATTACAATCCGGACGCGAATTCCACCGCACAAATTTCGAATATCAACGTTGCGGCTTTGTGCGACAACATCGACAACGGCAACGGACCCATTTGCTTCGGGCACATTGATAACTATTATCCGCTAAACTACTTCATAATTTCAATTCCATGCAATTCGCGTTCTTCTCTCGTTCATGTTCGAATTCGAATTCCGAGCATGGATTTTCACTGTTTTCGGAAAATCTCTGCTCAATTCTATGAAATGGCTACAACAATCGTTTCACGATTAAATGCAAATGGGCGATGCCATTTCATTTTATTTTTTTTGTTGTTTTGTTTTGATTTTTCTTCGAGAAGAATCCCATTGGCATTCGAATATCATTTGAATGGTGCGATGCGGTTTGCAAAACAATTCACTGAATGCAATTTCAAATGAAATTTTCGCAATTTTTCTTCGATAAATTACTATCGAGACGTGCCAATGGCTTTTGGATAGGGTTCTTTGGTTGATTTAGTCGTTCGAGGAACGTCTTTGGAATATTCAATTGAATTGTTTTCCAACAATTTCTTTGATTCGCTAATTAAACATAAATTCTCGAATGTAATCGATTCGAGGGAAATCTCACCGCCACAGAAGTAAAAGAGCCGATGGGTGTGTTCTCACTGCATCGATGCTCCATGCAAAACTTTCCCGACCACTGGCCAGCCAGCGGTCATATCTCGATGACAATTAATCGCCCACAAAAATTCAAGAAATTCAAATTTAACTTTATCCCAATTGCTTCCAGAACAACAAACCGTTCGGCCAATAAATGCTCGAATCGTCATCATGCACTAAACGTCACCGCAAAAACATGGTCGACGGCGAGATAAAGTCACATTGTTCTTTGGAAGAAAGAAAGTTTTCCATTGACTTTGTTTGTTGACTTGTTTGCTTCCGACGAATTTTGAGGCCGTCGTCGAATTACTATTGTTCATCTGTATCGACTTGGCCTATATATATCGTGAGCCAAACAGTTGGCCAAGAATTTGCCCTTTCATTTGTTGTTGTTGTTGCTGTGCAATGATTGTAAGGATGAACTTTCCACGATTGTGTTTGAACAAGAACAATAAATGTATGCATTTTGCACTTTGGCTGTGTGGCTTTTCAGTTTGGCATTTGCTTTTGAGGGAACCATTCGGAAATTGTATAGCTCGTCTCATCGTCAGCCCAACCAAATTTAATGAAAGTTTGACAATTTGCTGGAAATGCTGTTTGTGCAGTGTCTTTGATTTCTGCATTGTATTGCAAAATGCAAAGACAGAGATAATAATGGAGATGCCTTCAGTATAACGCCCACCATTACCCAGCTGGGCATCGAGGCTGCAAAGCGGTTTTTTTGGTGGGCTGTCGGTTTCGAAACAAAGAGAAACCCCTCCGGACCGATGGCCGTTCTATTGGAAATCTCCGAAGCATGGAAATCATTTGATCGGAAATTGAAGTCATTCAAGTGGAAATGCGGAAACCACATAGCCCCCCCTGTTCGATTGATAGCTTTCGTTCAAACAAAGCTCACCGCTCGAAAATCACTATGGAAAATCTACATGCCGACAAAACAAACTTACCCGATAAAATAAATGAAAATCCAACAAGCAGCCCAGTGATCCAACAGTCGACCTTCATCTTTCCTCAATAATGCTGGCCGTTGGATTTGTTGTGAGTTTCCTTTCTGTTCAGCTTCGTTTCGACTTCAATCAACTTGCGTTGCTGATATTTCCACTTTGAAATTGTGTTTACACTGAATTTACTTATTTGATAAATTACACATTTTCACATCAAAATAACAATAATTTCTAATTCACACAGAAATTTCTCATCATTTCTCTTGTGCTTTTGCGGTTTAACGTCCAATAGGGTAACCCCCGTCCACGCACGATAAACCTGATGCCACTCACACAAAAGCTTCCACTTTCTTTTTTGCAATTCCTCTGCTGGGTTCTGTTTACTTTTAATTTCCACCAGCTATTCGTCTTTTTCCTCAACTGAAAACCGAAAAGAAAAATGTTATTCAAACATTCAACTGGATGTTTCACCGTAATAAAGTGAGTGATTGATGTGCGTTGCGGTGCGATGAAAAAGTCGATAATACAATGTTGATTGTTTGAAATTTGATTAACCGAAGCGTTTTGTAGGAAATCAATTTGCAATTATTGTCTTCGGTTCGAATTGCAAAACCGTATCGATCGTGTCGATTTGAAATTGAATGGAATCGCGGCAAAAAAGTAAAAATAGAAAATTTAAATCGACATTATTCCCTGAACGTGTACACGATGGTGAGTCAACAAAGGCTCAATTGAATTCTCAGGCTTATGAGAGGCGGCCAATTGATCATTTATTTTTAACACATTTCCAAACGTCTTTTTCTCGTTTTTTTTTTTTTGAAAATGAAAAAATTCCGTTGAGAAAACATTGGAGCTGCCACAGACCGTGATTGATATATTTATTTACAAATTGATTTTGGTGGAGCTGGTGTTGAAAGTGCCACAGCCATATGGTAATTAAGTTGTCATCGAAAGTCGTTAATTCAATGCCTTCGGGATGGGATTTGCAAATTACCGGATGGTTTAAGGTTAAGCTTCTTCGGTAAGTTGGGAATCGTATTACTTCGCATCTCCTCTCTTCACAGCTCGGGTCCTCGCTGAGATGAATTATTCTTGCAAAAAAGGCGACCATGCGGGATTTCCAGCGTTTTGCGAAACCCCAGCAATTCATTTCAAACATTTAAATGGGTCACCGAAAAATGAAGATGAAAATTCAAGCAGAAAAACCGAGTGAATGAAAAACAAGAAGAAGAAGAAAAAAAACCGAAAACCATTCAGTTATCTTTTTGCTATAGCATTTCCTTTGGCATTATTTTCAGCAAATATCTATGATTTATTTGGCAAAGTGTGTTTGAAACACGCTCAACATTTATGCGAATAAATCGGGCAACGACTTGGAATCGTTTAACCAACTAGCAATAACAGACATGCAGCCACACAGACACAATATTTTTTTTCTTTTTGCCTATTTTTCCTTTGTTTTTCATGAAAAAGAGTGAAGAAAATCAGCGGAACAGAAAAAGAAAGAACAAAATAAAAAAAAACAACAAACAAATAGAAAAACAAATAAATAAAAAAAATATATTAAAAAAATAAAATAATAAGAAAAAAAAAGAAGAAGAACGCAGCAAGTCCGAATCCAAGCGCATCGCTAGTTTGACTTCGCCGTTGTCTCCGAGTGTCTGTGTGCGTCTGTGTGTAAGAGTATGTGTGAGCGCCGCTCGTCTTTTCGGACAAACCTTATTTATAGCTGCACGCTCCGCTGAATATTATTTATGCCATTACTGTTTATTACATTTATTATAAGAAAATGTGTTTGATGTTTTGGGTCTCTTGGAGTTGCATTATGATGTTCTGCTCGATGTTGTTGTTGTTGTATTGTTGTGGCGGTCGGTCATGTTGTTGTTGATATTGTTGATGCTGAGTTATTTGTTTGTTGTGCATCCTTTTTCATTTCCTGAAAAGCACAAGAAAAACAGGGCAAACATGAAATAACAATTCATTCGAATTCGAAAGTTTCGGGGGAAAAATGTTAGACCGGAAAGCATTTGGCATGCAAGACATTCGTCGTTGTCTTGCAAGAACGTTGCGGTTCCGAATGAGTTGATATGCAAATTCCTCTCCGCAATAAAACAACATTGTGCTTGGAAGCTAATTTTTAATTGCAAACTCAACCAAACGGTCTGCTCGAATTGACTCAACTAATTCGACGATTGTGCAATTCATTCACCAGAGCATTGTTGTTGTTCGCCCATTTTTCCGCCGCCATTCAAATTAGCATTCATGTACCGAGCGCCGGGCTCAACGTACATGCTTTTTACACAGAATTATCTCTCGAGTGTATTGGCTGTTTTATTTTAATTTGCCGGAAAAATGTCGGAAAATACAATTTATGTTGGAATGTTGCTGGTCGACCGGCAGCGGGAGGGAGACGTTCTATGGTGTTTTTACAGCGGATTACATGCTTATGATTTCGAGTGCATTGCTTCAACTGGATGGGAATTCATCACGGATTCGCCTAAACGCTTTCGCAAAGTACAATCAACAGCGCCCGATGAATTGCTTTGCATAAGCGGTGAATCGTTTGCATTACAATTTTCTTAATCAGTTTTGTTTGAGAGACACCGCCGTTAGGACGACAAACGACATTCCAACCCCATCAACATGATTGAACACGACACAACCAGTTGATCAGTCGACCGGTTGTCGGGGCCGTTATGGAGCCCACTTCGATTCACCCAAGGGAGCTGAATTGAATTTAATCCAGCTAAAGCAGCTAATTATTCACTTTGATATATGCCAAGCCGTGCCAAAGAACCTACTCAAACGTGTCACGTGACACGGCAACGTGCTCGGTTGCTGGCATAATACACCAACATTTACTTTGTTGTTTGTGTCGCCCGGTAAGTTCATTACAAATTAAAATTTTCTATGATCCGCTGTGGGTGGGTGTATGCATGTGTGTGTGTGTGTGTGTGTGTGTGTGTGTGTGTGTGTGTGTGTGTGTGTGTGTCTGTGAACCGGTGAGATGAGCGAAAGGGTCGGTTGAGTGAATCGACCAGACGTTTGACGATAAGCAAAAACAATATGCTGCCGGTGGATCGCCAGCAGATGGCTCACCTGCTATCGCCCTGAGTAATTTATTGTAATTTTGAAAATGAAATGCTGTCGCAAATGGAATACACCACGAACCGGACCAAGAGATCATTACCGTTGGGCTAAATTGTGATGGCAATTCTCTCGTTGTGCTTCGATCAGTTCCAACCAACCAACGATGTTGGAACGGATAGCAAAAACACAGACTCGACTGTAATTGATTTGCATAATTTGATTGGACGAACCTTGACGTGGCAATCCTTTAATGTTTTAATGTTATTGATTGCGCCAACAAGATTATTATCGACGTCAAGTTATGCTAATATTCTGTCCTTTTCACCAGACGGTCGATTGTTTGTATTTCATCAAGCAAATGAATTTTGCGCTGGAATGCTTTCTCTGGCGGCCATTTACCATCCCCTCCTCCCCTTCACCCCACAATGGAGCCCGGTGACGGTGTGGAATCCAATAGTGGCTTACCTTTGTGGAACCTTCAAATCAAGCATATGCTGATTCATTCATAAGGTCACCCCGTCAATGGTTTGAGAAATTCATAACTTTGGCTTAGCTTCCACTCGCTTCTGGACGATCGGAAAATATTTTCATTTCTCAAATCAAAGCATTTCCCATCCAATCAAATCAATTTCAAATCAAAATACACAACTCATCCATCATTTTGGTGAATTTTCCAATTGGGTAAATTGCTATGAAAACATTTCGTTATGTGAACATTCATAATATTAATGACCGTTCCAAGATGATGGAAGCGATTCATCGATGTTGATGTTTACGTTGAGCCAATTGAATTTTCCAAACGAGTTGGATCCCGCAGTGGATATTCGCTTTCAATGAGCATATCATCAGGGAGAGTAACGGCCAGTTGCCAGATCGTAGCAGGAAATTTAATCGGATTGGAGTTCAGTTGGACGTGAATAAAAGCGTTGTGTCCGATAAGCCGACGAGCCAAATGAATCCAAACAAATTATGTTGAGCGGATTTAACTCTTTTTGTTTTAGGTCGATAAGCCGGGAATGTGTTCTTATCGTTAAGACGTTGAATCGGATTAGAAGGAAATTTGTGAACAAGTTCTTTCTTGGGTTTAGCCTTGGAATTCGATTATTTTTGATGAGCCCGTCCGAATGGGTGGCCGGGCAGAAGGCCATGATTCACCTGCAGCACGACCTAGCACACGAACCAAGTTGGCATATTTTTGAAATAAAAAAAAACAAAAATATTTACGAGAATCCAAGTTGATTCACAAAAGAATGGAAAATATTCGGAAAATCTCTCGTATATGATCGTTACTGTAGCAACTAACCGGCCAACGGCACTCGAACCAACAATGTTATTCGATGGCCCAACGACTGGATATTTATTTATTTATCTTGCAAATGATTCCATTCATTTAACGATTTGCTTTGAATACGAATTGCTTTCGAACGATGAGCGGTTCAGAACTGGATACTTTCGTGTATTAATAGCGTTTCGTGTTACCAACGGCGATGATGTATGATCGCGGAGTTCCGAGTGTTTGTGAGTGTGTGTGTATGCGCCAATGCAGTCATGTTCATGTAGAAACTATTTGATTTCTGGATGTTCGTTGTTGTTGTTGGCGTCGTGATTACGTGAATCTCAGATGGATGAGGTTTCACCGAGTTTTCCGGAAAAGCAAAAACAAATTCCATTCCACATATTTGTCGAGTGGTAGTTTCTCTTGCTCAATGATTCAGTGGAAATTAATTCGGCAATTCAACGGTTTGCCAGTCATTCGCTTTCCCGTTTGTTGATAAACAAATTGAAGAAATTAATTATCCTTTATACGCGCCCGGCTCTCCACTAACTGAAACTTGGTCATAACTGCAATTATGTCGGCCAGTCATTGTGGAGAATTCCTTTAATTCGATTTTTCTTTCGTTATTTCTTTGCTACTTCCTTCGCAAGTCTCGACGAGGAAAAACCATTTTCTTCTTTCGCAAAAGGAGGAAATTGCAACAGAATTGCGGAAAAAAGAAAACAAGAAACAATCAACATTTTCCTTCCGTCGGCTTGGGTTGCGCGCGAGTCATTAAAAAGTTTGATTTTCTTTTTTTGGAGTGAAAAAAAAAGAATTTGGAAAAAATAACAGAAAAAATGAAATTTATTATTTGAGGATTTCTCCGCAACTAAGTTTTATTTTCGAATTAATGGAAAATGTTTAAGAAAATTAATTTAGTATTTTACTGGGGCATTCAAAGTGTGGAAATTGAATTTTCTGTCAATTTTTTTTTTATTTAATTTTTTTCAAATTTTTTATTTTTATTTTTTACGACGTTCTTGTCGACGGGGGGAAAAGTTTGAGACGGAGGGTAGAAACACATCGGGACACAATGTTTATTGCATTAATTTTGAATTTAACTTTTTTTTCTTGGGCGGAGTTTGATGACAGCGAAATTGTGCTGTTTATCAATTTTTCGTTAGCGATGATGGCCGCCAAATTGGATTTTCGTCGTTCGGTGCAAAGCAATTTTCCAAACATCAGGCATGCTGAAAGGGCAACGAAATGTCAGTCAAATTCAATAAAGGCATCCAACATTGCTCAATTCGTCTGAGCGAATTTCATCAATCCCGTTAAAAGTAGCTCATCATGCGGCGCCGACAAAAGTAATAATCGTCATTGAATGGGATGGGATTCCGCATTCGGCTCATCGTTTTCACATCACCACCGGCCCAAAGTCCGTACATAAATAGTTTTAATCTTCGCCATCATTTCGAAAAGCGAATAACCATAAAGGCAATCGGTTGGACAATTTCCAAAGTCAAAATGGCGAGAAAGCACAATGTCAATAGAAATGTCTTTCTGGGG